>HE672069.1:575875-601324 GCA_000313835.2 Heliconius melpomene melpomene
GGAAAAAAGATTTGTAAAGGTAAAGTTTAATTGGGATAAAAAAAATGGGATAACAATAATTGAGACATAATTAATAATAGCTAATAGAAAACCAAAAGAAGTTAAGTATTTTAAAATGATCTGGCATCTTGTTTTTGTTAGTTTTTGGTCAATAAATAATGTTGCTTGATGTTTATAAAAGACATAAAAAGATATAATCGCTTGCAATAGTCCTATATGTTCATGAACTACAGAAACCTCTTAAACCAAAATTAATAATTATTAAATGAAACATTTTACACACACAAGTTTATTAGATCAGACAACACAAGCAACCATAAAGAGGCGCAATACCTGGCGAAGTGGTGTAGCAGATAGTCCAGCGTGGCGCGCGCAGGCGGCGTGAGCGCGGACGCGAGTAGCGCCCGCAGCGCCAGCAGCCGCCAGCTGCGATCCTTTAGCTCCACGCCACCAGCTATACAGCCGCGCATCGCTTCAACGTGGGGATTATTTAAATCGTAATCATTAAAAAAAAAGAAACAACAAAAACAAACAAAAAGACAGAAACCCCCAAGTTGGAGTCGAATTAACAAGAGCGGCATTTACTTTGATATACTCAAATAAAATAATAACATTAAACAAACATACCAGCAATATCTTCCAACTGCGCCATACTGGTCTCGTCCAACAAAGGAGGTAGTTTCTTAGAGAAGAAATCCTTGAGAGCGGTCGCTACTGCATTCACTGGAATATCTAGTGATTCTAAATCTATGTTGGGATCTGGAAATTATTTAAATAAATATAACTTATAATAAAATTTATTAAGTGTTTAAAATCGAAAGAGATTATCAATTGCACTGTTTTTTTTTTCGTTTTTCATTCATTTTTAGGAATTTTGACTGAAAGAACCGATTGAACCGATTAAAGACTCTCGTAAATATTCTTGATTGTTTAGAAGATAATCAGTTATTTAATTTCTTTATAATATGGATATTTGTTTGATATTCTATTTTTCGAAATCTCTATCTTTGCATATTTTTACTGGAAAAATATTCCTTTTACAGAAGTCGGTTGAAAATTTTCATTTTATTTATTTTCACTTTGTTTACCGCATATAACAGATTAAATAGAGAAAATTTAGTTTTAAGATACTTTCTCATTTTCCACAGATTTTTTACATATTACATATTAAGCGGCGGAAATCAACACCGCGCTTTGTGTTGTTACCAGAGCGAGGAAATAAAAAATAATAAATAATTAATTCCCCCGCTTGGGAATCGAAACCACAGCTATCATGTTTACATCATCATATGTAACAAAAGTAGTATATTACATACCATCATAAAATTTGCTAAACAACATATCGACGTGCGCTCGGTTGCCGGGCACTCGGTACAGCCCCTCAGAGGCGAGACCTTCGTGCTCTATGAACTCTATACACTTCTCCACGAAAAGAGGAACGCCGTGGGGACCCTGTGGTAGATTAAATTATTATTATAGGTTTTGGTGTCTTTGGTATATCCGACATATAGAAGGGTAGGCTTCTAAAGTTTTTACTATGAATAGAAAGAAAAAAATAATTTATTTTAAATACCTGAGGTCCCCAATTCTGTATCGAATTTGTATTTTGCAATTGAGATGAGTTCTTCTTGTCTTTACTCTTTGAAAATTCCTATGACATATAATATTTTTTTATTAAAAGTACAAAACTTCACATATTGCATAGTATCTGTTGGAATTAAATTTTATTGAAGCCACATTTGCTCTGTTACTTATTTAAGTAACAGTTAAATAAGGTGGCAATAAGCGTAAATAAATGTCGACGTAGCGTGATAACAACTTAAAGCTTAGTGACCAACCAAACGTGACGTCGTCACCTAGTGTAAGATCACATATTCAACAATTTTAGATAGAACTAGCAACTAGTAGTACCAGCAATTTTAGATAAAAGTCTACAACCGTTAATGTGTAACGTCATTAGTCACTATCCAAGTCAAAAAGGTACCTTATGCCGTCTATCGTGTTTCCCGAACGCCTGCCTCCGCCGCGAGTCTGCAGCCGACGAAGATGAGTTGTCTTGAGCGGACGACGGGTATTCACCGGATAGCATCTGAATATTCAAAATAAAATCAAATATTTATTGTTTTCTGATTACTATATTACAGTTTAGTCGCACGCTTGTGCGCCACAAGTGGCCTCAACTTTAATCGGCGACAGGTTGTTGGTTCAATTTCTACCCGAGGAAATGAAATATTTAATTTCCTCGAGAAAGATCCACGCGTCAAAACACTCTGTTTCAATTAATTTTCGAGTAATTGAGTGTTTTGATTACCTTGTTGAATATAAAATAGCATTTGAATAAATTCACAATATTCTTTATAAAGGATAGAGTGTGAAGGTACAAAAACACAAACAGAACAAAAAAATATTTTCACTTAGATCAATCACTGTAGACTCTTACAAAAGACATTTTACGATACACATACACATATTAATTTAAAAAAATAAAAAAATAAATTATTAATATGACCTTATGAGTGGGTTCATGATGAGGGGGCGGTGGCAGAGGTCGAGGTCTTCGCGTCTCTCCGTCAGAACTGCCTTCGCTAGAATCACTCGCAGCTGCTAGAATTAAATAATTATTAATTATACGTAACAAAATTACTTATAAACCTGGTAAAAGAAATCGAAATACTGAAATTGGAACACTCTGACCACAGTTACAATGGGTTACGTCGAAACAGTAAACATAGCATTCAAACAGATATAACATAGCGTTCAAACCGTCCAAACGTTCTTGAGATTGGTTATATCAAACCAATTCTTCAGCTTTATAAATCAATAGAAACTGTTAGTACAGTACCTTTATCCTCCTGTGTCCTTGCCCTGTATCCAGTTGGCAATTCCGGTGGTCCCACAAACATACCCAACTTTGGTACTCTTGGACTTTGTACTGCTACTAGGTTACCTAACGATCTGCAATAAAAAAAGCATATGAAGTTAAGTATAAATTTTTTAAAGTATAAGAAAGTAAAGATATATACAATATTCGTAATTGATTTTGTTACACCAAATTTTGTTAGATGTCTCAAGTAGAATCATATTTTTGTATAAAAATGCTTTATATACTGTAATAATTACTTTGTAATAAACACACTTCGTAATACATCGAATAATAAACTGTACCGTTTTTTATAATGGCGTGGTGCGTGGTGCGCGTGGTGAGCATGTCTGCGTCGCACGTGGGCTCGGGCACCGCCCGACGCCTCACTAGAACCTGAACTGTCCGTTTCTGAGAACGCTGGAAATAATAATTATAATATTATATTACCATTTATAAGTAATATATTATGTTGCTTGAACATCCTAATAATTAATGATGTTATCTACATTAGTTAACTATTAATATGTATTATACTTGAAAGAATGAAACCTAACCAATACAAATATCTTATTAATGTGTAAAATAAAGCTTTGTAAAATTTAAAAAGTAAAAAAATGTAAAGCATCATTTATTACACATATAAACAAAATAACCAGTCACCTCTAGGAACTCTGTTAAATGTTTTCTGTTTGATTAATTAGTAATTCTCATTATATTCACTACCACAAGCTATATTTTCATCATTTAGAAATATTTTTATCATTTTATTTAGTATTAATGAACGAAATCAATATATTTTTCTATATTATATATCACAAAAAAATTGATAAACACACTAAATAACTGCTAAATAGTTGTAAACAAATGAAATTAAATATAATATTTATCAACTTACATGGCTGGTGTAAAGGTGCTTTCTCGTGTCTTCTATGTCTCCGTAATCTTGTCATAGATGGCGCTTCCATGTATTCATTGGTTTCTTTTATCTGTACACAAAAAACATGTTATTTAATAAAGAAATACACCATTTTCTCACAAATATATATATATTTTTATTTTAAAACACTAAAGACTTCTTCCGCGTAACTTGTTTACTTTTTATTGTCGCTATAATATAATATTTTACTTGTTTTCTTTTAACATTACCAAATTTAAGGGCACCCCGTTTAATAACTATAAGCTGCTTCATATACTTTTTTATTTACACTATTGTATATTTTAGCAGGTTTATTTTAGCACTACTTTAAATTAAATATATATAAATAAGTCAGCGACTTTTATATTTATTGGTTAATTGGTTCACCATGTGGGATAATATTATGTTTTAATTGACTTAAACATCATTATTATCTTAAAAACGACAAATAAAATTTAACCATATTTTACTATTTCTAAACAACATTCAAAATACTGTATTCCTAAATATACATACTTGTGCATACTGCGCGTCGAGTTCAGTTTCAGAGCTGACGCCGGAGGGATGGTGGTGTCCCGCCTGGCTCGAGTGCGACCAGCCGGACCGCTGCGACTGGGTACAACACGTTATATTGAAAAAATACTTTTAATAATAATATACATTTTAAAAAGGGTTTATTCATTATATATTTTGTTATAGATAGGAATTGTCAAAAGTAAATTGTTTAATTTAAAAAATATATTAGAAGGAATACTATTAACGGACGTCTTGGTGCGGGGGCACGAAGTTGCGACTGTAAGGGTTGTGAGTTCGATTCCCACTCGGGAGAATGAAGTATAAAGTATTTTCATTTCCACGCTCTTTCAATGCCTTTAGTTTCTGTGAATTTCTGTGGAAAGTGGGGAATGAAAGCGTGAAGCTAAAAATAAAGAAAAAGGATTAAATATTTTATAATCATAATAATAAAAATATTTCTCGAGCACGCATGTAATACGAACACAGCACGATAAAATAGTACATTTCACCCCCGATTTAGAGACATCACGTGGTGAGTGGCAATTCGACGCCATATGTTATTCTTTTACAACTGGAGTGTTATAAAAATATATGACTAATACTAAAATGTACGTACCTTTCTCTCTCTATGTTGCGGTGGCCCAATGGTGATATGTTGGAGGGCGTCACTAACCATTGTGTAGTTATTCATGTCTAGTTTACCAGGTTGCTACAACAAAATTAATAAATATAAAATATACAACTTCTTATAAATATGTAAAATTTACTTTAAATATATACATTTTTTTATATGCATACAATATTAATTATTAAGGATGGATCTGGAGAAAAACAATATTAGGTCCTGCCGCTTCACATACAGAACATTAAAAAATCCTGAAGATGGACGTCCATCTTAAAACTAAATGATATAATAAATATGACTAATCTATAAATAATCTTAAATTAAAAATACATTTTTAAATCAAAAATTTTTTCATAGTGCGCAGTATGATACTGCGCACTATGAAAAAATGCTAAAAAATGCTGCTAGTAAAATATTTCATTTGGTATTCAAATTCAATTCAGTATAAAAAATATGCAATGCGACATTTTGGTGGGAGCAATTTTGGTTTATTTATTTATTTTTTTATTCCAGTAAGTAAAATAAAAGGTTATAACAAAGTTACCTTAAGGGTTTGCGAGTGTCTTAATCTCTGATGATGAGGAGGCGGTGGTCTCGCTCGACCGGTTGTAAACGCTCGTTGACCGTAACTCGGCTGCCATAGACCACCACCATCTGTTTAAAAATATAAAAATAATATGTAAATAAACTTACTACTATATAGTAAGTTTAAAAGTATATTATATAAGAATATCTAATTAAATTACATAATTAAAACCAGCTATTAATTCCATGCTTTGGTCTCTTAAAATTGAATAAAATGAAACTCACAATACTTAATCAAATCTAACGAATAACCTAAATATTAAAAAATGCCTTCATTTACATATTAAATCTATGATAAGAAAAATATAAAACAAATTACTAATCCTATAAATATTGGAGCGAAGATGGTATTATTGCAAAAAAAATGAATACACAGTTCAATATAAAAATTCTCAACTAACTACTACCACAATGTTTTTTCTAAAGGGCCTGAAATTTATGGTCAATACATATTTATTATAATTTAAATAGCTAAGTTCAGCTTTATTACCAGCCATTCAGGCACATTAATAATCTAATAATTTTATAAAAAATTATACAATGTAAATATTTGTTTATATTTCATGTTTATAATTTACCACATTCACTTCCAAACTAATCTACATAATGTAAAATAAGTCATGCAAAAAAATTTAAATATAACTACCCACATTTTGCTTGAAAACAAGTTTTTAAGCCTATTGATAAAGAAAAATCTTAAAAATATATTCATAACTAATAAAAATATATATAAGAGTAATTAAATAATATTTTTTGGACACTATATAATGTACAATTGCCCTAACCCATTTTGAAGTTTTCTACTATACTATTAAACTTCAAAATGGGTTGCTATAGTTATAATAATATTTAATACAACATAGAAAATGAAAATTATCACACATATATTACAAACATATGCAAATATTAGAAGAAAATGAATAATTGAAGATGTAAATTATTCAAACATTATTCATTCAAATTCATATTATTCAAACATTACATGTAGTCTGAATTTTATTGATCTTCTAAAGCATAAAATGTGGATAGCTAACCAGAAATTACCAATATTATAAAATCTATATAAAAAATAACAAAATAAGGCATTGGAACGAACACACTGACAAGAACAAAATATCTATATCATCACCTAAAAGTATGAACAGTACGGTCGACGAGTTATGGCCTCCCTAAAGTTCGAGAGAATCTTTGCATTGTGCACTCGGGAAGAAAATAATAAAATATAATTAAAATCCTAAAATGAAATCTACGGATACATCTAACGCTAACTTAAGGGCGTCCACAACTCGTTGACCGTAAAGTATATCTATATATCTACACTGTGTCAGATAAAGTAAAGGTAACATGCAGTCACCTGACTCGTGGGTGCTCAGCGAATCCTCCGAGCAGTTCAGATCAGCTGCGTTCAAATTACTTTATTTTATTTACGTACGCTTTTTTATAAACATATTACTTATATAATATAATATATTATCATTTTACTGTAAACATATAAAGATCTTCATTAATTATTAGATTTTATATAAATATTTACGAATATCTTGATGTGTTATAGTTTTGTAATATTATTAATTTAAAGCATTAATTAAAGTTATGACACTTTTGTAATATATATAATATATCACACGAAGAAAAGTAAAATACTTTTTAGAAAACGTATAAAAAAATTGAAAGTAGCGGTATTTGAACCCACGCCTCTTGGAAACCGTCAACGTAATAATTTATTGGACGAAGGCGCAAGTTGAAATCCTGCGACGTTGAAATTAATATAAATAAAGTATTTTAGATAACATTTTTTTTCTCTAAACTAAAATACAGATTGAATATGAATAATATCAATAATTTTACATTTTTCTTTCTTATTATAATAATAGATACAATATTATGTTATATCACGTATGTATATTTTATTCTATGTATTTTTATTTCACATAATATTAAAAAATATATATTTACAAGAGTGACTTACGTGACAAGTCCGCATGCATTCTGTGATCAGGCGGTGCGGGTTCTGGCGGCGTGCTCGGTGGCGGGTATACGCTAAAACCTAAAAAAAAACACATACAAATATACATATAAATGATTAAAATAAAAAAAAATATTAAGCTAATACTGTTATGTGTTTGTCACTCTGCATACGTCTAAGGACCTAATACCTGACCTAATGTGAAGCTAAATAAATTATAAAAGAGTAGGATATGGTACTTTAACAACGGATTTCAGTGAACAGTCAAAAAAATACCTTTTAAGAAACTTCTATTTTTCGAATTGTTCATAGTGTCGCTGTACTCGGAGTCAATGTCGGCGCGCGAGTCCGGCCCAATGAGGAGGTCCAGCGAATTAGTAAGTTTATGCTCCATTCTACAAAATATACAATCATTTTATATTTTATTATAGTAATTTTATTTAATTTTATTACTGAAATCGAACAACAATCTCAATTATGGTCAGACGCTATACCGTGTAGTGTGTAACGACAGCCTTATAAAATATATAGAAAAACCATTTACACTTACTTATGATCCAAATGGTAAGAATGAAGGCGCGGAGGGGGAGCAGGTCTGGCCGCAGCCACGTCGGGGAGGTTGTGGGGGTTCAGAGGGTTGTGGCGCGGAGGGGCCTCAAGGCGGAACGCGCGTTCGATCTCGCCCTTGCGCTCCCACACTTCCTTGAAGAATGGCGTATAGAATGCCGCTGTTGGTAGAAATTTAAAAAATATTTATAACATTTTACACTGTAAACTTCATGAATCTTTCTAAATTCTAAAACTTCCTATATAAAAAATAAAAAAATCTACTTACATTTATTTTCAGCACTACATGTGTAAGTAGTAAAGTGCGCTCCAAGTCTATCTGCGGTCGCATTCCCTTCAGTGATAAGGGCGTGTCCCACATCGGTGCCGAAGAAGGCGTTGGCCGCTGAACCACCACCGTCGGAGACCGCCACCATTTGTATTGGCAAATTGGGGATGTTCATTGAAAATGCACTGGGAACAATGCACGATTCATATCAGTAAATTTAAAAACATGAAGTACTGTATAGTCGACAAGTCGTGGCCATCCTGAAGTTAGGCTTTTTGAACTATTCTGCATTGTTACTAAGGAAGAAACAAATCAAGGAGTAAGAAAGTCCTAAAAACAAATCTATGTACAGTTAACTTAAGGGAGGCCACAGCTCGTCAACCGTATTGTAATCTAAACACTCTTTAAGATTACTACAAATTCTCAGACTCTCGTTTTCAGGATAACCATATTTATACTTAATTTTCGACCAATAAAGCATCAGCCACCACTCATACTTAGATAAATTCTTAGTAAATACAACGTTAAATAACTATACAGATATTAATACTTACTTAAGTGTAGCTAAACTTGCTTTCCGTTTAGCCGAATATATCAGAATGAAGCCATGTATAAGCTCTTCTCTAAATTGACTAGCGCCATGGAAGCTAGAAATAATTACCTGAAACAAATTAACATTTATGTAGCTTTTAGCACATAGCAGCGCTAAGCAAAAGGAACCTAGTGTTAAAACATTCCGTTTAATATTTATCGCAAGATGTTTAAAGTGAAATCCGCGAGGATATAATTATGGTTATTGTTGCATAGTCCATTCATCGAGGAAGGCTATAGGTTATATTACATGACGTTAAACAATTTAATGTTTCACTGCACCATACTGTCAGAGTTACCTCGGCCACTTAGACTTGTACTATAAATCAGTCTCAAGTCTGAGATTGAGATGCCATTTTCATTTATAGTTATATAATTTATTAATGAAAAAGGCATCTCAAGATCGATCTCATCTTTGAGTAGTTTATGAATACGGGTTTTACGGGCATGTGTCCTGTGTCCTATATAACTCATAATTATTTCCATTGGACCACGGGTGCGAAGCCTGGTGGTTAATAAAATAAAAGTAAAAGCTAAATCGTTAAAAAATATTAAAATACACATTAGATATTCAATAGAAACACGCATACTAACTTCAACTTTCCGCTTGGAGTCCCCCAGGAAGGTCTCAATAAGTATAGAGCGGTCGCCGGTGAGGAAGCAGGCGCGGTGCAACAGTAGCGGCGACAACACTCGCTCCGGCGAGTATGGATCGTCGCAGAACATGCACACCATTATGCTGGAATTAAAATATGCTTTTATATTTTCTAGAGTGTAAAAGTTCAGAAATTTCAGAAACCACAACGGCCACGCCTCGCCGACCGTACCATTATAATAAGTTATCTATACGCAAAGTAAAATTTAGCAACATATAAAAAATTAAATATAAAATATTCTAAAACTCACCGTATGTCAGCATCGAAGCAAACAATAAGATCTTTATACAGATGCGCGTAGCTGGCCTTCTCTCTGTTGGCTCGGATCAGTTCCTGTATGGCGTCCGCTGTTAACGCTTCAGTACCGAGCTCGTTTACTGAAGCCTCCATGTAGGAACAGTGGAGACTGAACAAAAATTATTTATTTATTTATTACATAGAAAACAACAGCATAATATTATTATTAATTACAAACAGTATTCCACTTACAAGTATTATCTTAACGTTAAGTACAGAACTACATATCCATCGAATATTTATTATTAACTAACAATGGAAGAAAAATAAGAAAAGAGAATAATATTTCGTAATAAAACATTTTTTTACATATTTATTACAAAAATTCAACTAGGTTTCATTTTCTCTTCATATGTTTCAAAAGAATCGTTTCTCTGTTTTCACTCTTTGTGCACACAATAATATGACAGAGCACAATACTGTAATTAAAATTCGATTTTGGAAGAAGAGAATAATATGAAAGAAGAGAATATTATGCTCAGTTTGTACTCAACTGTAATAATATATATTGTATAATATACAGAATATTTTTAAAAAACAATATAACCATCAGTATACTGACTTGTCAGCGAGATTTTGTCCTTCCTCTTGTAGTCGAGCCAGTTCCTTCTTATCCATACCCTCATCCTGGACGAACATTACTACTAGAGGTAAACCCTGTACAAATAAAAAAATTAAATATTAATATAAAATTATATTTATACAGATTAGTATATCCAAATCCCTTATATTAATAGATAAAAACTAGTCGTGTTCAAAAAAACATACTCCAAAGGGTTTGTATTGTGTGTGCTTAGATTTTTTTTTATTTTATTACACAAAGCAGAGTAAGCGAAAAAAACCTGTAAAAGTGCAAGATATTCTGGTTTGCCAGAAGCTTGTATGGAGATCGAATCTACAACCATTGCGTTTACAGTCCGAATTAGTTCCACTTTTAAGATGGTTGATACTTAAATAAAATTTTGATATATATCAATAAATGATGAAATGTGATGATGATGAATGATAATAAAAATAAATGTACCTGAAATGGTAGCTTATCCTCTTGCTCAAGACTAGATAATAGAGTTTTCTCAGCACAACCTCGTATATATTCGAAAGACTCTTGGTCTTGATAAACACAGAAATAACCTATAAGCACAAATTATATTAATATGATTATTATTGCCATTCTTTATATATGAAATATATGTTTTTATTGAAATATTTTCTCTATAACATTTACTCATAGTAAAAAATATTTTAAAATTGCAATATAATTCTTAATAATTCTGTATAGCAACAACAATGTTAAAAAAATACTACTATTAATAAAAACCTTTCGTAAGAATTAGCAACATTCATTTTGAGTTTCAGCAATAAACGTTTTTAACTCATGGCGTAGGAACAAAAGCTGATTTTATTAAAACAATTTTATTACAAATAGTGTATAAATGTTATTTAAACTAATACTATAAACATTAATTAAAACAATGCATGCGTTAATTATAAAATGATATCACAGTTCATCACTACATTGTTACAATTCCCGGATTTAATGCCAACTGCAGGGAAAGTCGTGCGAAGACTTAATCAGGTTAATCTAAAAAAAAAGAATAACAAACAAAATACAACAATAATAGCTCACCATTAGGCGCAAAGTCCCGTGGCGGATCGGCGGCGAAGTCGTCCGTCCTGAGGCGGTGCTCGACGCGCCACGCCGTGCCGCCCACCGCCACACGCCGTTCACCGTCGCAGCCTGCCGTCAGGCGCTTGCCGAACTCGCCAGCGACGCCCTCCACCTGGGTGTAGTAATAATTATATTATATATTATTGATTATAATTATAGATTAACGAAGCTAGCTAGTATGAGACTAGTTCATTAGGGTGTTATAAACATTTTTTAAAAATGTCAATATTTGATCCCAATGGTACAGTACAGTCAACAAGTAGTGGCCGCCCTAAGGTTAGGTTTTCGAACATATACATTTACTTTTTTTACGACAGACTACGACAGACGATTCTGACATAAATGTTAGACATAATGTATTTACTAATTACACTGGTAGTTTTTATATTTTGAGTTTAAATATTTTTAAATTTCCCACTTAAATTCATCGAACCATATTCAATGTTCACACATTTTTTACTGTTTTACTATATCACATTAAGATAATAAAACGTACATACCCCAAGTATGATAAGATTTATTTGTGAGGAGTCAGTAGTGAGCGCCCACGGCGCCGCCGGCGGCCCCGCCTGGCACTGAGACTCGCTGGACGATGTCAGTGATCTGGTACAAATGTTACAACTATTTCAATATCACTAATATAATATAATTTGACAACTTAAAGTTTTTGAGCCCATTTGACTATACGCGCAACGGTTGTAGGTTTGATTCCCATGGGGTAAAATCAATTTTTATTTGCTCGTCTCGTTGAGTTCCGCCACTCTAGTCGCATTGTGGGGATGATTACATAAAAAAGCACTAGTTCCAATCATTTATATATACAATCGAATTAGTTATTTCAGCTTTGCGGTGTATCCCGCGTACAGCAAGATGACGTAACTAGTGTTAAAACACTCCATTCCATACTTTTCAACCAAATTAGTGAGAATTTAAGAATTAAAAAAAAAAGTAACTAATTAAAAAATATTCGCGATATAATTCATATTTTGTACATATAATTATACATACCCAACTCTAGTATTGAGTATGACAGGTAAAGTCGCGTCTAAGCAGTTAGCACCGGCGGGGCAGTGTTCACGCATAGGACAATGCACAAAACCAAGATGCTGGAACAGCATGAGTTTCCTGTCTTGCTCCATACGATCCAGCATTTTGTACCTGTTGAGAAAAACAAAACAAAAAAATAGAGCATTCGTTTGAGACATGACATATTCAATTAAGATCCGAACCATAAAAAAAAACATTAAAGTTAATATTTTAAACGTCAATGATATTTGAATACGGTTTGAACAAATAACTTTCGTAAAATATATGATCACATTTTCATAACATCAAAAGATTATAATCATAATTTTAAAAACGTCTCTGTCTCATTAACAGAAATCCAGTTTTTTTTTAAGTATATCTTTTTACCAGATAATAAATTGCAATCAAATGAGACACCTTAAAGTTTAACTTAAATTAAAATTTAATTAACCACAGGTCAATTGCATATTGCATTATACAAGACTATCAAATATTAAGTAATAAAATATTATAATACATTACATTTCAGAATTCTTTATTTACCTAAAATCATCTTGCAACACATCTGTAATCTCCTTTATATCTTCTTGAGTGATGGTCCCGGTGGGCGATATTCTCTTGAAGTGATAGAACAAATCCGCATGTTCTAGTAACAGTTCCTAAAAAATATATATTTATTGAAAAATATAACAAATCTTCAGTAACCTATATAAAAATACTTCATCGATTTATTTCAACATTCACCTGCAAATTATGCTTAGCCCGCCTCTGTATCTCCCTCTGGTGCTCATCGTACACCCGTTGCTGCTGCTCCTCCGTGAGGGCCTCGTAACACTCCCTGCCCATGAGGAGGACCCTCACTTCCGACAACTGCTTACCGGGCGTCACGTAACCTGTCTCTTCTAGCAGACGTTTGAATTGTTGACACCATCTGGAAATTTGTAAAAATTAGCAAATTAATAATAATAAACGCGACGGTTGTAATTTCGCATTCGCGGGGGAACGAATTGTTCTCATTTAATTCAGTTTTGTAACAAGACAAGCCGAGTTGTTGAGTTCCGCCACTCCGCCCTCTAAACAAGGAAAAATCAAGAACAGAGGAAGACTTATAAATGTTCTATTATATTATGGAAATATAAATAAAACAGTAAAATCTAAATAATTTTTCTTCAACCATTTCTAAAATTCTTATTAACACAACTAATGGTTTACTTATACAATAAAAACAATGTTGTACTTATACAATAAGAACAAACAATTTTGTAATTATATTAAATGTATTATAAGCATTACTTACTCATAATTTCGTTGTTTCTCTTGTGCTTCGTGAAGATAAGTCTTAAATATGGCAGCCGCTTCGTTGGTTTCCAGAATTTCGTACGGTATTTTCTGTGATTGACCCAGTGTCTGGGGAATTATGTTACATTGAATTAAAACATATGTACATTCACATCTTACTGGATGGCATACATATATACAAATACTAGCGGCCCGCTCGCGGTTTCACCCGCGTGAACTATGTTATTATTAATTTCTGTCTCCATGACTACGTCCTAGTGACGTCTATGCAAAATTTGAGACTCGTAGCATTTGTAGTAACGAAGTTTCATACAAACTTTCGACCCCAAAAACAACCCCTTAGAAGTCGAATATTACAAATTCCCGTCTTAGCGAGCACCTACGTCCTATAAGTAATTCCTATGCAAAATTTGAGATTCCTAGCACATATAGTTTCTGAGATTTCGTGATGAGTGAGTGACCTTTCGATTTTATATATATAGATAAGGGCTAATTTTTTATTGGTCGTTACAGCACGTATCCAGGGTGAGGGAGATTTCCGTTCAGGCATGCCATGGGAATGCTTCCCCCTGCACCACGACGGCCTCTACTATAATGTAGGTACTACCTGATACCGCGCACGGTCGCCCACGCGCAGCGTGCTGTCGTCGGCGGGCGCGTCGGCGTCGGAGGCGGAGGAGCGCGAGGGCGGCGAGGGCGCGCGCGCACTGAAGTACACGCCGAAATCGCGATGTGCACGCAGCTGCGCCACCACCGCGCACCAATCGCTGTATTGTCATTTATTTTATTTTATTTTTTTATTCTTTATGAAATTATTTAAACAATATGGTAGAAGAAACTTATTAAAACACTCCGATCCTCACTTTCCGCCGAATTTTTCGAGGCATTACTTGTATACATCCTATTGGTTTTCAAATACATTTCATAGCTACATTATAATAATGTACAAATCTTATTTATAAGAGGTTAATATCACTTTAACAAAGCGCGTGCTAGGTCCTATCTTCATCTCCCAAGATAAAATCTTTTGGATAGGATTTTTTCGATTTTTTTTTTCCTTACAGCTCTGATCGGCGCGAAAATAAGACACAATGAACAATCGTATAAAAATGCCATATTCCAAATTTAAAAGTAATATTTTGTTTATTTATTGCTAGACAAAGTATAAAACAGTCAAAATATCATACTTCGCTTGTAAATCATCTGTGGGCAACTGCATTCTGGCCAACACTTGCGGCAACTTGGCAAGTTGCTTACGAAGCTTCTTTGCTGAACGCTCCTCTTTCAGTCTCTTTATATGACGTCGGAATACCACCTGTTTAACATATATTATTATATAACAAAAACAAAATGTTATCTCCGTCTATCTTCTACATTTTTAAAGTGTTATTCCTCACCAAGGAAAAATAATATGAGTGTGAGAATGGGTTTTTATTCTAGTTTCACGCAAGATCTGTTCAACGGATCTAGATAAAACTATAAACGCGAGAAGTTGCCAAGTTGTCTGTATGTATTTTTGGTCTTTTTTTTCAAAGTTATAATAAAAAAAAATATTTTTATTTTGCAACTTACACAAGACTTAGAATAGGAATAAAAGTAGATATAATTATCTCTAAGGATGTAACTCCAGAATGTAGATATTTGAGTTGCATTTATCTAGATAACTAACTTATTATATAATAATAACTATTATAATTACACAATTTTACGTTAAAAAATACAGAACATATATACTAACACATCCGCAGGTAGATCATCCAAAAAATTTTGAAACTCAAATTTTACGAGAAAAAATATTTCATACCTGAGTCCCATCATTTCCGAACTGCTGGACGAACTTAATCCACTCAGGATGGTGACACAATCGCTTACTAACTGCTGACCACATCTCTCTGAAAAACATAAATAAAACACTTAATACATAAAAAAGATTTATAAAATATATCTAGAATAAAACAATACTAAATTAATAATATAATTTTATTTTACATTTACCAATAGACTGATAAAAAATTGGTACTTAATAAAGATAGAATATGGCCAAATAACATATTTTCGATATTGGTTCAAATTTATATATTTTAAAAACATCTTTCTTAATAATTAACGAATATTAAATATCAATCACTAATTGAACTAGTTTTACTCGGAATAAGTAAATAATTAAAGTTTTACTTGTGATCCTGGACGTGTATTCTGATGAGTTGCGTGAAAGCCTCAGTCACGAAATCTAAAGTTTCTCTTCTTATTCGCAACGCTTCCGCATAATTGGCCACCTAGTACAGAAAAAAAAATGTTTGGAGAGAAATAAAGAAAAAAACGAATATAAATAATTATCATTACAACATTCATTACAATCCAAAATAGAAGAAGCTATTCGCGCACTAATAAGAAACTTGACCTAGCAATCCTACGAGAAAATAAGAAGACGAACACCGGCCAAGATCTTTAAAGACCTCAACCATCTAAATCAAAGCTAATCCCCCTCTAGAGGGGCTCACCAAGTCATCCCAAAACACCCCAAATTAAGATTTAAGCACATTAAGAAACCGCAATAATACAAAACAATTATAAACTTTGTCTTAGTCAGTACTTCAGTCCACCCTGGAACACTGATCATCACATCATGTTCCATTTCTGAAAGATGAATTGTATCACATATAAAAGAAAGAATGATAACATCGACATCTTACCACCTATATACCCTATAGCACCTGTTTGGCCTGGGGCCTGAGCACGAAGCCAAATTGCTCTTATTTTAGAGACAAAATTGAATCACACCAATATTATAAATTTGCATTAAAGAAAAAAATATAATATGTCTATCTTAAATTGATATAGATAAATATGGAGATCGGAAATATCTTAATTGGAATACTTTTTTAAGAAAACAATAACCTCTTGGGCGGTTATATGTTTTCTAAAAGAGTAATATAAAAATATTTACTAAGCATATTCGTAAACAAAACAAATGTTTCGTTAGCTTAAGAGCTCTTCAAAAGATACAACAACCTTAATGAAGTTCCAGACAACTTAATAATATCCACTTGATATTTTATTACGAATCACTACACGTCGAAATTGTTAAAAATGCGGGAGCTCCCGACAAAAAAATATTGTTTTAAATTCAAAGGTAAACGTAAAGATAGGAGAAGAGAAGTAGTGCCATGACACTGAGTTACTTATTGTCATTTAAGAGGCATTTGCTTACGAAATGGTGGAACAAATATCTATACATTATAATAAAATTGTTTTTGATTGGTGTCTCTACATGAAATATATTTAAGAAATTCTAGTATTGGCGGAATTTGTCATCATAATAGTACCCAAAACAATGTTTCTTTTTGTCTGTTTGTGTGTGTGTCTGTCTGTGCACGGTGATCAGAAACTTCCTTCAACATGAGTTCGTTTTATTTGCTATAGATTATGGTTCAATTCATTCATTTTAATGGTTCATTAATAAAAAGTTATGTCAGTATAAAGTGTGTCGTTCGACAAATTACTATAAAATAACTGTTTAGTATTGGCTGAAACTAAAGTTTCTAACATATGAATATTGTTTTTTAAGATAATTGATAATGTTATTCCATTATGAAAATACCTAATTCAAATAAACAATTGTGTAGTGTAGATGAGCCAAGCTGCGAGCGGGTCGTTAGTTGTTGAATAAAATTAGAGTTAAATATGTATAAACGTACTTTTATAGGTGTATTGATATAATATGATCCATACCAAAAAAAATGGAAAGGTAATGATAGTCCTTCTACCTACTTTACAAATGCGAATTATTATTTGTGTACGTAAACATAAAAACATTTTTTTTTACTTTACATTGTTTTCCGCATACAGCAGTGTAGACAGATTGAAATTAGTGTTTAGACACTTCCGTTTCCCACTTTCCGCCGAAATCTGGAGGCATTGCGTGTTGAGTGGCGGAAATGAACGCCGCGGTTAATCTCGTTACCGTTTAATTATAACGAAATAAAGAAATAATATTTACCACTACTTCAGTTAACATTCTAAAGTCTTAGATGATTAAACATTATTAATCATTCTCAAGCAAGAGACACTCTTAGGTCTATCGTCAACCAGTTAAAGTAAACTATCAAGAACGGTGGATTAAATTAATTGGATCAAGAGGATGTCATGTTATATTTATAGCGATGAATGCCTATATATGTATGTATGTATGTACGTAGTATACAACGACTGACAGAACGAGTGTTCATTATACCTACCTTATAAAATTATGTTTTGTGAAGCCTGGAATATATTTTTGTAGGGTTTTGGATCTACAGAGACGAGGTGTACGTTTAAAAAAAATACGAAATAACTTTTTTAAGAATATATTTTATATTACTTTACTAGATTCTCATTAATTTTGACCATATCATAAAAAATCAATTTGGTAGTGTCACATTTATTACGAGTCAATTAGAACAATGCCATCTGGGCTCAAATGGAGCAAGAGAAATCTTAATATTTCAATAGTAGACGTTTTTGAGTTTAGATAAAGTAGTAGAGCACTATTTCAAAACAATATATAATAACCTCTAAAAGAAATATAAACTTTGAATATAATGATAAATTTCTGAAAAAAAATCCTATAGGAAAATGTGAAAAAATTACAAATAAAAAAAACTAATTTTCATTACAAAACCCAAACATGAATACCAAAACGAATCATAAAAGTAAACAGGAAGACGATGTTTACTGAAACACGATATGATGATAATGACCTAGCTAGCAGATACCTAGATACTGCTCGACGATACGCTTTGTTGGCTTTGTACTGACTGAGAGCTAAGGCTGCGACAATAGCGTACAATGACGTTTTTACATACGGAACTACCATTTTAGAGGTCATAAAAGAAATATTTATTCAAATATTAAGATTGATTCTTTACTGGTTTTAGTAATCCCAAAACTATTAGATATGGAATGAAATTGAAAATTATGAAAATCTAAAAAAAACATTACGTCATTACTATAACAATTGTGTAAACTACGGGCATTTAAGCATTATTGAGAATTATATTAAAAATATATATAAATATAAAAAAACATACATACGGAAGTATAATTTTAGAAGTAATAAAAAATTATGAATGATTTGATAACGTTTTTAAAATTTAATTCTTTGTTTATTTTAGACATTGATTTTTAAAATATTTCTCTTCTTATTTGTAATAATATCTTTCACGAAACTTGAACTTCGAAAAAAACCTCTTGTCTCCACATCACCAGCTAAATATAAGTGCTTTAAATAAAACGGCTAAATAAACAGTAGTTACATACCTTAATCCTAGCTTTGGCCTTGTCCACCATTTGAGCGAGGAGGAAGAAGGCTTGATCCACGTTAACATTATCGTGGCTGGACGTCTCTACTATAGGAATGGACCCTTTGAACTCTTTCCTTTGGACCAATCTCTCAGCTTCTCGCACTCCTTGTTCGCACGCTTCGTCGTTTTTGGATGTCACTAAGACTACCGGTTTCTTTAATTTCAGTATATTTTGGAGTATTGCTGCCAGCGTTTCGTTCTGAGATTAAAAAAAGTTATTTTAATACCATAATTTCGTCACGTATAGTATTTACGTAGAGTTATCTAGTTATTAAAATATTTCTCATCAGAATAACATTTTGATTTTGAGTAAAATTATAAATCGTATAATTTATATTAATTTAAAAATACATTATTTACTTATTTAGAAACGTATACGTAGAAAATTTAAGCCGAGCGTGATCTGAACCCACGAATCTAAAGCCCAAAAAATCGCATACCTGTTTCTCCCAACTGCGTCCCGGCACCAGGCTCACATCGTACACGCACAGGAACCCGTCCACGCTCAACTTGCCGTCCGACATTAACTTCTGCTCGTACTCCTTCTCTATACCCAGCTGGTTCTTACAGACGTACATCAGCTTTTCGGCGGACTGTAGCTTTGTCGCTACACATCTCTTAACGTAGGTCTCCGTTTTGCCCACTGCTTTAAATTTTTATTTGAAGGTTAGTTGAAGAGGTTGGGTATATAATAAAATTGTTTAAGTAAATTTTATTTTATTTTTATGTATGAAAGCGAAAGAAAACGAAGATGAAACATAATGTCGTTTAATAATATGTGAATTAGTGTTATTTAAGATTATATTTATCATTTACACACCTAATATGTAACTAAACTAACCTTTAAACGGTTGGAAGCACGCATCGTCCACGAACTCGGTCTGTTCGACCACTTCGAACCTGTACTCCTGTTCATCTTGCTCTTTCTGGACACTCCCCCAGTACAAAAAGTGATCGTTGTTTACTACACGCCCGCTGAAGTCCGACTAAAATATACATTAGTAATTTATACAATAAAATTAAAAAAAAAAATTAAAATTATAATCTAGATAACGTGCACAAACGCACAGACAAACAGATGACCGCTACCTCGCTACGTCCAATGATTGTGTAATTTCTAAAGATTGAATCTATGACCTACAGAGCATAAGTAAACTGAAGTGAACCTCAAAGTCGATATCGAAATTAAAAACCTTTTTTTTTGCAATTAACCAAATGACCGTAATATCGGAGCACAGCGATTGGAGCTGCCGAAATATTGCCAAAATGTAAAAAATCTGATAGCAATTACATATCTTCAGTAAAAATTGTCTATATTCATATAATAAAGAAAAATCTCAGAAACTACGGATTTAAATAATTAAAAAATATACATGTATATTTTTATGTTAGGTAGTCCAATCATAGAGAAAGGCTACGGTTATATTACATCACGTTAATCGTTCCGATATTACCCACTATATCTCTCCGAAGATTTAAAAGTAGCTAGCTTTCACCTATGACTTTGTCCGCGCTATCGAGCAGTCATAGGTATAATCTAGTTATTAATAAATATTATGAATTTACTAAGATGAACATACGCAATGTTACTTCAGACAGTCATATAGTCTGCTTTATTATTAATGTTTCACAGAAAGTTATCTGTATACTAATAGGGCAATTTGTACAGCTAATAATACATTCAAACTTAGCAAGTTTGGTTTACTCAAAGTTGGTAACTCAATTGTATAGAGATACTGAATGAGACAACTACAACTTGCGTTGCTTATTAAAATTATATATCATATTGAAAAAGAATAGTAAGTAAAATTTTAGAACAAATTAATTATGGTTTTAATGTGAAGGAAAGACAATTCTCTCGCTTTCAACCGACTTCAAAAACGAACGTGCCCGACAACTATATTTTTATGTAGGTATGTTAAGTATGTATTTAAATAGGCACCGATTCCAAAAATATTACGTTTTAAATAATAAACGATTAAAATATTATTTTCTAGTCTTTAGTTTTTGTTTGATTCTGTGCATATAGGTATTTATTCTTTAGAATTTATTTTTCATTATTTTTTTTTGTATAAACTTTTAAGCTTATTTATAAAATATGAATATACTTACTTGACTTAACACAGATATATGGTCGACATTGTAATCATCTGCGTCTGTACGAACGAAACGATTACAAAGGCAAGACTTGCCAACACCCAGCTGCCCTTTTTCTTTTTCAGTACCTTAAATAAAAAAGTATATGTGTAAATGACATTACTACATGTTTCGCTTATTTATTGGTTTTGATTATTTAGAGACAATATTGTGCTGCAATTTTTTGTTGGTTTTTTTAGCTTCACAGCTTTTTCCTAGGCCAAGGAGAATGGAGAATCAATGCATCCATTATAATATAAATTATAATGGATGCATTGATTCTCCATAATTGTGTATAAGAAATTCATAAAAAATAAATAGATTATTTATATGATATTGTGTTGAGAAGATATATTTAATATTTTCTTTTCACATATAATTTGCAACCTACAGATTTAATTAATTAAAAAAGAAAATAATTTATTTTCAATAGAAAATTTCATTGTCACAATATATGCCACGCATACCAGGTAGACAAAGAGAATTTAGTGTCAAGACAGTTTATTCTCTGCTTTAACTCCTAGTTCAAAATTTTTCATACTTAGTGACAACACTCAATATCATGTTTTGTCTTGCCAGAAGAGTAGAGAGCCACAAAAAAATAATTTACTGCTTTGAGTTAGGATCAAACTTGGAATAATCACATTTACAGTGGGACTTCATCCCACTGCACAATGATAGCCTCAATTAAAAGTACTTATGTTGAATATTCTTTATTAAATTTTTGTTCAATATTCTATATCTTCACATATTTCTTCACATGTATTAAGTATTTTTTTTAAATCTGAATAAAATATTCATAAAAAGCATATATATAAAGTAAGAAATATCACATACAACTTATTTATTGATAAGCTAATTATTTAGAGAGCTACAGTACAAGAGGATGTTCAAAACAAGATGTGATAACATTACAATAGACATGTACAATTTGTGTCAGGCTAAGGGCCACATATGAAATGCATTGCTCATTGAGGCAACATCATTTACTGTATGCAAGCATGTACATCTTTGTAAGAAACTTCAATTTGAATATTCAATTTTCTTTTTGTAACAACTTTATACTGTCTGCATATAAGAAGGTAGGCAGGAGAACCCTATATCAAGGTAATTTCTTTTCTATTCACTCAAATCAAGAGATTGTATGTTGAAGGGCAAAATTGTGTGACCATATTTTGTTTCAACAAGGCAGGGGAAAATAATTTGTACTCTTGAGGAGGGTTTAAGTCCACAACCATAACATTTACAGCCAGTCATTTTCCTACATCTCATGATGGCCTCTACTTTTTCAAGAATAATCAGGATGGAATAAGTAATGATTTTATAAATGATAACACACCTTGGGAATGAAATGCTCGCTCCAGTCTTATTCAAAGGTATCATAGTCACAAATAATTAAATATGTATTTATAAAAAATAAAAAAAATAATCCCGCTGAGTTTCTTGCACCGGTTCTTCTCAGGTCTGAGGCACTAACTTTAGTGAATTGGTGGAAAATTATTTGATATTCAAAAAATTAAGCATGTAACTTTTTATTTTAAATAAAAATATTTGAATATTCATTTCATAACATTATATACAAACAAAGATAATATTTAAATCTGTTGTTTTGTAACATCAACATTGTACTAACCTTGAAACTAATAAGGAGAATATGATCAATTTGTGATCACTTTAGTATGATGGTTCAATAAAGAAATTATTAGGAAGAATTACCATAAGCTAACAAAAATAGATGACAAAGGAACTGAGTTATTTATATTATATTAATAAATGAAAATAGCTAGATAATATAACATTTTTTTATTTCCTAGTAAATAGTGTTCAATTATTATGCATTTCATCAATAAAAATACATATTCAATATTTTAAATTAATTCTACTTACCAGACAGTCCCACAACTGAAATAGTAACCAGCTTGCCCCCAGTGTTCTCAGACTTTTTAGCCATTTTATGATCTATTACTCTAATGGAATATTATACAACAAGATAATATCACTTAATTCACACATCACAACACAAGATCACTGCACTAAATAAACAAAATGGATAATTATTTTTAATAACACATGAAATATAGAAAATTTGGTTTTCTTAATGGTAATTTATACACAAAATTGTTTTATCTACAAAACAGGCTTGTGTAGCTTGAAATTTAAGCTTGCAGAATTTTTAATTCCATTAAATTAAGAGCTACCAATAATTTTTCTCGCCAATTAGTGAAAACGGAAAGAAATTATCGTCTGAACATAATGACTTCCAGATGTGGCTGCTGTTTAGCAACAGCAGTTAAATTGGACAAGCAATTGTACAAAATAAGCTACACATTCAATTAAAATGACAAATATTTCATTGATATTGAGACACCCTTCGGAATAGAAACCGTAAAGACAATTTATTGTGTTCTCGTTATAGCCCTGTACTTTGACACATTGAATCAAATTGGAGTTCCTTTAGCGAACAGAGAAAAATGAAATAAATATATTAAACATGACCACGTACGTATTTATCGAAGAATAAGCTGTAAATTTACATTTTTTAATTGTAATCTTATTAATTTTACACGAAAACGCAATATTCCACCACTGACACAACTCGCGTTGCTTTGTACAGATCAGAATAGCCAACATAAAAAATACTTTCTTTTCAGTTCACGTTCTTGTCCACAGCAAAGGAAAGGTAGGGAATGATAATTGATAAACAGGTACTGTTACTATTTGCCATTCCGTAGTTATCAAGGAACATATACTAGAAGAAGCGTAACTCCCATACAAAAAATTTTGCCAATAGCTTTACACGCTTATACTACTAGCGCCGCATTTTATAGCACCAAACTTTTTCGGAAAAGCGGGAATATTCAAATTCAAAAGCATAATTACTAGTACGCAGTATTGGGGTAATTTTAATTGCAATTAACAATTAAATATTAATAATAAAACATTTGTCTGTACGGAAATCAAAATTACCAATTAATTTTGACTGATTATAATAAACAATCAATTGTGATTTCCGTACAAACAAAATATGTTAAATTGTTAATATTTAATTGTCAATTACAATTAAAATTACCCCAATACTGTAATAAATTTTTTTTAATTATTAAATTTAAATTAAAATGATATTGGTAAGTATAATATTAAAAGAACATTAATATGTAAAAATGTTTTATTTTATATTAACATTAATTACAAATGGCTGTTTCACATTTCTAATGATTTATTATACACTGAACTGGCAATTCTTCTTGAGAGGTCCTTCAGTTGCGGCCTGCAAATTTATATATAGTTGTATAAAGGAACAATAAGCCGTAATAACCACAGTAATGATTTGGTTAATTTAATACAAGTTTGCTTTATGAAATCGATTTTTTTAAAATAGACTTATAATTTATTCCTTTTCTAAACAATTAAAATCTTTTTTATTGGTATGTACATGTTTTAAAAATACTTACGGGAGAGAATGTGAAGTTATTGCAACAAGACATCCAACTCTTCTGGTGCTATTGTTTCTGCTGGGTTGTCGATCATAGGGGACTCTTCCACGCCATTGAGGACATCAGCGTGCAGAGCAGAGTGATTTGGTGTTATGAAAAAAATGACACGCGAATTTAATTAAACATTGAAATATATTATCAACTAACACAACATATTTGAAATTTAGATTATTAAACATCCAATTTAAAAATACTCTAAATACTTACTGCCACCACCCACTTCCAGGTTCAAGATTCCTGCAGCTTCTTTTTCTTCAGATTCTGAATTGTCATTGGTGGTGTCGTCTTAGACATTAATTCTAATCTTTTTTTCCAATGCTCTGCAGTTATGCTTTGGAATGCTGGCTTAACTGTAAGCTGCAAGTAGCATAAGTATTAGTTTGTTATTATATTATAAGTATTATATTAACACAAGTATTATTATAATTATCATGTTCATTATTACATACACTTTTCTTAACTATCCTTTAAGTAGTCATATCAAAATTAAATTTCCAGCATATATAGTTTATATTTGAATATTAATTATTTTCAATTGGAGCAAAGAAAAACTTGGCATTAATTTACATAAATCATAAATAATATTTATTAAATATTATATATACATATATTTAAATATTCCTAATCTTATTA
>HE672069.1:601424-699240 GCA_000313835.2 Heliconius melpomene melpomene
TACTTTTTAAATGTTTTTAATTTTAAGTCTTTTAAATTTTTATTGTATACTTTATTTTAATTATGCAAACAAAAATTCTGAAATGGTCAGCGAATAAAGGCTTTATTTATTTATATTCAGTAGTAAAATTTTAAAATTTAATTTTAATTTAAATACTAGATAAATAAATCAACTTCACGCTGTTTCCCACACACAGCAGGGTAGGCAGAGGGAACCTAGTGTAACACTCTGTTACACTAGGTTCCCCACTTTCTGCCGAATTCTGGAGGCATTGCGTGTTGAGTGGCAGAACTCAACTCCACGCTTTACCTCGACACCAGAGCGAAGAAATGAAAATATTAATTTAAATAAATATTTCATCTCCTCGAGTGGGGATTGAACCCATAACCATCGGTTTTTACCTCAAGTTTGGTCTCAAGTTTCATCCAATTTTAAACCATAATATTTTGCTATTACGTGTCAGTTTCGCGTTTATGTTTTATTTTTTGTATTTTTAAATTTCTTTTTCCATTCTGTAAGTGTAAAATTACTCTTTTTGAATGTATTTTGTGTGTAAATTTTTTGTTTTCACTTAATTTGGAATTTTAATTTCACTCCGTAATGAAATATATCAAATATTATTAAAAAACGATCAGCGAAAAAACTATATAAAATTCTATATATTAAAAATATATAATATAATAAAGTGTATATAAAAAAAAATATATAAAAATAATTGTATATAAAATAAATTAATAAATAATTACATTTTAGTAGCAAGATATTGTAATTTAACCTAAAACGTTTTCAATCATAACTATAAAAGTAATCGTATTAAACTTCCAACTGCTTATGAAACATTTGTAACTAGTTACAGAAATAACTAGTTTCTGAAACTAGCTACGCGTAACCCCGAAACTAGTGATCACCGGTTATGCTTAAAAGACGTTACGGCCCATGTCTAGACCGCCATGTTAATTAACCCAACCCAGATAACATTGTTGCCATTGACAAATATAACAAAATAAACAAAAAAGTAACATGTGGAAAATGAAATTAATATTATAAAAGTCCAATTTATTCTATAATTCTTTTTGTCTAATATTCTTCAGCAGATAAATTAAATTCATTATAATTAAGCAAACATGTATTTTTAATTCCACTTTAACAACACACTAAGTACATAATTGCAGCATTGTAATTTGTCTATTATGTCTAGAAATCTTGGTACAATATATATTTCTGTATAAAATATACAAATTATGGTTGGTACACAAAATTAAAATAGTAATGTGAAAGCAAGTTCGAATCTTGTAACATAGAAGCAGCCTGGGAGGGTCACGCCTAAACGTAACGTGGAATGAACTAATGCGAGTTCTAGCACCAAACAAACACAGCCAAAGAATATCTATGTGTGCAGGCAAAACTTTTTATATGGGAGTTAACAGACCCTGGTAGTTATTTAAATTAAAATATAACCCAACCTAATATTGGATTATATTTGTGGAAATAAGCAAAGTAAAATCAATGACGATTTTAATGCCATGCTTAGAAGATTGTTATTTCTTATTTGTAAGAAATATAATAACACATAGAAATATAAAATATGTTAAATGCAATATTTTAATTTACTGCTCTTTTTCAGTTTTATTTTATAAGTACATACATACTACAATATATATGCCTGTATATTATACTACAATATATGAAATTATTAAATATGAGAACAAATAATTATCACTTAAAACCTCATTTTTTAAAGTATATCAAATTTAAATCAAAATCAATCATAATTCGGCATATAATTGATCTAAAAAGTAATTATTATATATTTTCTTTTCTCTTGAATAAAATTTATCACTCAAATATATAGCACATAAACATTTTATTGATACCGTAATAATTTTAATTTATACTTCATAATATTTATCTGATCTGATTCGAAATAATACGAATGGTGATACAAACACCATTTGTATTTTATTAGCGTATCTTTAATTTATTTATGTAATATGTTAACACTGTATATAACTTTGACAGCACCATTACGAAAACACAAGCGCATAAATGTCTCTCCGCGATATTTTCTTGAGAAATGACTTCTACAAATGATGGAAAAGACGTGAAAAGTAATCAAACAAGTGTCCACAAAGGCAAAACATATTATATTGAACTTTACAAGGTAAGTGTTATTCTTGTATTTCTAAAGATATGACCAAATAATGGGACGCCGTTGTGATCGTAAAGTTCACTTTACGTCCGCCATATTTGTCTGCTATGAAGTCTTGTTTTCCTATATTTTCATAAACCTATTGATAATTTCAGGGTAAATAGTCATATACCATGTGAAAAAAGAATAATTAAATGTTAATCCTATAAATAGTAGATTACTTTAAATCTTATTCCACTTTACATTATGTTGTGTCAGCTCATTATGGCTCCATATTATTTACTAAATTATTAGTAATATATTATGTTATACACAAAATACTTCAAGAAATATAAAAGCAGATAATAAAATAACTGTCTTTTAATACATATTCGACATGTTAATCCATAAGGTACATAATGAAGACGACATATATTTGCACTTATTTTTCATTATTTGTTTGACAGCCATCACACTTGCATCAGTCACGTACTCAATGTATTACATACCTACAAATTATTAAAAATATACATTATATATTACTTTTGCCAAAATGACATCATATTTTAGATACTATTGTTTAGATAATCACTGCCAAGTCGATACTTAACATAAGTAGCTACTACACATTGGCACAATATTTTATCAACCACATGCTTTAAAATTATTTGAGCAGTAGTTTAAGTTTAACTATAAGGAAATTTATTGAAATGACATAATCCAAATGATTTGATTGTTTGTTTATGTCACCTATACATTATAATTATATTTTCATTGTAACCTATAATACCATTATTATTAAATTTATTAAATTTAATATGTAAAAAATATTGCAAACGTTTTGTTAGATCCATTCCGAAATGAAAAATGTGTCCACCCGTTGTGCAAGGGCACAAGTTTGCAACCGTAATATAGTAAGGTTTGATTTGATTGAAGTCCCTACTGAAGGGAATGAAATATTTAATATTTTCATTGCTTTACTTTGATGATATAAAGCATGCCATTGAATTCTGCCACTCAACATGCAATACTTCAAGAATTCTGCAGAAAGTGGGGAATAGAAGTGTCTACACTAGGTTCCTACTGCCTACCCTGCTATGTGCGCCTATAGGACTATAGTCCTACAGGACTACAGCATGTACCAAGGTTTATGCTTA
This sequence comes from Heliconius melpomene melpomene, assembly GCA_000313835.2. Taxonomy (NCBI): domain Eukaryota; kingdom Metazoa; phylum Arthropoda; class Insecta; order Lepidoptera; family Nymphalidae; genus Heliconius; species Heliconius melpomene. Next base: position 604,710 of record HE672069.1, read on the forward strand.
AAGGTTTCACATTATGTATAAACTACATACTTTAATATCATTTTCACAAATGTAAAGAGTAATTCAAGTGGAAGGTATATATTAATGTAAGAAAAAAAATCAGCTGCACATTGAATTCTGCACAGAGCAGGGCAGGCAGACGGAACTTAGCTAACTTTCCCACTTTCCGCTGAATTCTGGAGGCACTGCATGTTGAGTGGAGGAATTCAACATTGCACTTTGCTTACCAGTCATGTTTACAGTTACACTTAGTGCCCCTGCGCCACAACTGGCCTCATATTATTTTATATTAATGCAAGACTAATAATATTACTTCTTGTAATATTATTAGTCTTGCTATAATTAATAATATTATTAGTCTAAAAAGTGTGATTAAAAAAATAAACCTTATTTGCTTACTCACCAAAATGGTAAAATAAGGGAACTGTAGTCTAATGGTACATAGCTTATCTTTATATATAATAAAGCAGTAAAAATATTTTGTCTGTACATTTAGTATTTTTGACTGAAATGGATAGAGGGACACTTAAAAGAATAATAGAAAGCAAAAATATTTTTTTTGTATCTTTTATCCGTCTGTCTGTTTGACTGTATATATATCACGCTAATCTCCGAAAGTACTGAACTGATTTAGTTAAAATTTTCACCAATTGCTTTGTTTTAACTTAACATCTAAAGTTTGTTTCATCAAAATCAAATTCATTAAAAAAAGTTATCAGCATTTGAATGAACTCAAGGCATGATGGTTTGCCTGCAATTATATAGCAATCCATATCTATACTTATAATAAACCTGTATTTGTTTGTGATAAATCTGTATTTTTAACATGTTTATAAACCAAGGAGAAGATTTTCAATTAAATATTTTCAATTTGATATTCAATTATTTTTTTTAGATTCAATTTAGAGATTGGAATATTTGATTCATTTGGGTATGTTTTGTAATATGCAATCATTACAATTGTTTTACAAACAATATTATAAATCCTTACACAAATCGATAATTTGCCATTTAAGGCTGTTTCTGAATGCATAAATTAAATTATTCATTGCCATGTTGATGTCTGTCAAATGTGTTTACATTTGACTGTTAGTTCTGATTCTGTTTATTGAATGAATTATTATGTAGTTCACGCGGGCTTAATCCTTTTACAATATTTTAATAACTTTCATTTATTGCTCAATTCGTAACAACTCATATGTAGTAGGAAAGTAAAAACAGAGTGTGCAGGTTCTCAGTTCAGTCCAGGTCTTTTATTATGGTGTTCCAAGCATGTAGGTTCTCCCTGCTGTGAAAAAAAGATGTTATTCAGATTGTAGACTTCAAAAATTCCATAAATTGCCTTCAAAACTTCAAAAATAAAATAAATTGCCTATCATATAAATAATATATAATTTTAAAAGTGATATTAGCAACTTTCGTAACATGCAATTTACAAATAATAATAAGGTATCTTTTCAGGTATTACCTTATTGCAAAGAAAGCCTAAAATATCTTTAATTAACTTAAGTGTAAACTAGACTTAGGCATTGTATTTCTATAATACTTTGTATTTATGTTCATTCAACTAATTTAAAGAGTGCTAATTAACTTAATTTATCAAATGTGATAATGTAATATTTTATCAGTATTATTTACATTAAAATGTGTGTATATTATGCATAGTCTTTTTATTGTCATTGTGTTTTTAAAAAATATATATAAGTCAAAATAAAAAAAGAGTTGGTTTAGCTTTTTTGTTTATTTTATATTATTAAAAATTTTATGTCAATTTATTGTGGTTTGTTAGATTTGGGTACATCTTTTCTTTAATAGTTTAACATACCACATAGGCAGTGCTTTTAGTGCTGGTCTGCTTTTAATATTTTACTTATTCCAAGTGTGTTGATTTATTCTTTTCCAGTCCTTAGACAGTCGTCTCAGCGCAGACACAACAGGCTTGGAGCGCACAACAGCGTTGTGCGAGGCATGGCGCCGCGTGTACAGCCTATGCCAGCACTCGGCGCCCAACACGCACCCGCACTTGCTGGCGTGGCTGCAGAGGCACACGTCTTTCACTATATTACAGGTGGGTTGGTTTTTGAGACAGTGCATGTATACTGACGAAAATCGACGTGGTATTTTGTGTACCAGAGTTGGTAAATAAAAAAATATAAAAAAAAACCAAAACCCCGATTGCATAAATCTAAAAGGAAAATAAGCCCAATAGTTTACGAGGATTAACAGTGGGGACATCTTTAAATTATGCGGGGTAAAGATTTTATTGATTGAAGAATTACACATAGGCCCCGACTGTTAATCCTAATAAACTATTGGGCTTCTTTATTTTCTTTTTAGTTTTATGCAGTTGGGGTTTCTGTTTTTGTAAATATTTTTTTATTTTTCACTCTTTTGTTAGGATTTGATAGGTATCTAAGGTGTTATTAAAAAAAACTAATCATGGCGGCTATGGCGTCCCACAGCTGCCATGATTATTTTTTTTAACGTCACCTATCTAAGAACACTTGGGCTGCTAAAACGAATCTAACTATTACACAATTATGTAAATATTACACACATACATACGAGATACGCGCAAAAACATAACCCTTCCTTAGCAGTCAGGAATGAAAATAATTTTGAACATAATAAATTATTCCACTGAGTGGGAATTGAACCCAAAGTCAACACATATATAATCTGACATTGTTCCACTGTGCTACGATGGTGTCATGCTCATGCTCAGCAGCAGGCAGAGAGAATTTTCCCATAATTTGAAGACATGTTTTGAGTGGTGGACTTCAATACGTCACTTTGTATATCAAAGTAGACAAATGAAAATAATTTCATATAATCATTCTCTGAGTTGGGATTAAACATATACACATACATATATAACCATCGCTCTTACAGTCAGGTCCTATGCCACTATGATGATGTAGTGGCCCTCATAAAATTTTACATTAAGTAACATATCATTATCATTCATCCATTACAGAATGATTGGCCAAAAGCAACAGACACGTCACAGTCAAAGGAACAACACAAATGGTTGGAAGAGGCAATAGATGAATTCATCTCAGAATGTAGAGAGGCCAAGGTACAAAGGGGTGGGGTCAGTCCACCGTGGGAGAGTCAGCTCCTGCAACGGGCCCTTTGGTTTAAGTCGACACTCTCTGATCCATGGAGTCACCCTGTTCTTAGGACTTTGCTAAAGTCGCAGGGGAACCAGTTGACTGATGAAGAAGGTAAATATTTGTGTACAGTGGTACAATTTTTCTTACTTTTGATTTTTTTTTTGAGAGTGTGCTATGTGCAAAGGTTTAAAAAGCTTACTGATCCATTTTGTATATATAACATGTCCCATACTATTTCGTAATTGTTCTATAATTGAAGATTTTAGTTTCTGTTTTATATACTTCATTTACTGTTTGTCTTCTTAATATATGAATAAAGTAAATATGAATGTGGGAAAGTAATTTAATTGATTAGTTTGCTTTTTTATTATGTATATAAAAAAATGTTGTCTGGATGATTTTTGTATTTATTACCAGTATGTATTCAAGAATATTGGCATAAATAAGAATACAGAGCATTGTAATAAAAAAAATACATTTTTGCCCTCTGAAGATTTTAATTATTATTTCTTGATCATTACTGTGACGTAATGATCAAGAAATTATTTATATATAATAACAATAATAATAAATTTGATCTGATCATTGTAAAAGTGAGTGTTGGTTAGGGAGGAGCTCAGCAAGAAAAGTGTTTTGCAAACTGCAGTTGACAGTAATATGTGTATGTTTGCACTCTTCTCTCACTCTCTTGCTAAGTAAAACTCCACTTGACTACTCGGTCTAGTCTAACATATCAATACATTAGAAACACGTGAGTATGTAGTGCTTGTTTACTATCTTATTAAAACATTTAACCACAATATCCAATAGCTAATTGAAGCACATTCCCTAGTTCTAGAATGGCTGAAACAAGAGCGCGGTATAACGTTCGTGACGCGGCTCAAACAGCTGGCGGCGTCGCGACGCTGTCGCGAGCTGGCGCTCTGCCTCGCCACCGCCGTCATACAGCGCGCGAGGGCCGGCGTGCCCGTCGTGCCAGATGTGGACCAGGCCGCTGGTAGGGATATTCCTTTTTTTAAACTGTATTCCACATATAGCATGGTAGGCACAGGGGAACTTAGTGTTAGGACACAGTCAGATTTTGTGCTGCTGCGCCCCGCCGGCTCATGTAATTACGGGTAAGATACGGACAAGAAATAGCTCGTTTGATTATACAGCATACTTAAAAATGTAAGAAGTTACAGTGAGCTTGGACAAGTCTGTCTAAGGACCGATGGCTGTTGAAGCAGACGAGTCTGAATAGAGACCATTGATCAGCAAGCCTGGCGTAGGGCGCTTCATGGGTCGACGATTGGAAAAAAGGTGAAATGGTGGAGGCATGAGAGATCTGGCGCACCCTGGGGCCTCCCCCCACGTCCAGCCGTGGATACGAAAAGGCTGTATGTGTACCGGGCGGGCGGATCTCGAATGAACAATAATTATTAATAAATTTTACGATACTAATTATTACGTTAAAAAAGGGTTCATTCGGCAAACTATAATAAAACTATATAAATGTATTGTCACACACATATATATGTTTAGACACACATTGGTGGAATATATATATTTTTTTTATTATTTTATCTAATGATTACAAACTTGTGTTCAATACCTTTTGTTATTTTTTATAATTATTAAGTATATTTTGTTAATTATTCTTCTGTTACTTAAACTACATTTAGAACTGGATATAAATATTTATCTCTAGACAGGTAATTACTTATGTGCACATTTTTATTTATAAGAATATTTTTTGTATCCCACAGATATACAAAATTTGCCTAAACCTTCGGATTCGTCATTTATGAATATCTTGCAAAGGGAGGCGGGTTTCAAAGGGGAAGTGTGGAATTTGATCACTGACATAGAGTTTGTGTTGTTGCACAGCGAGTCACAATCAAGATGTATTGAATTGGTGAGTGTGTAAATTTCGTATATTGCTACAATAAATGCTATATACAGTTGTTTTGCAAGCATATTAAGACAGTATTTGCTCATAGACGCGATGATTATAGTTTCTATTCCTATTACTTTTTTTCCTGCTTTTTGGTGAGATAAAATGATATTTTCATTTCATTAGGAGTATAAGTAGACATATAAAATAATTATGAATGATATCTATACAGGCAAAACAAACACCTCTACACAATTGCTACAATCTCGTAGACCGGCTGCAGAATCGACTGGAGACGTCGCCACGGGATAAGAAGATTTGGAAGAATGCGAAGGAAGTTGCTACTCTCATTGCACAGGTTGGAATTGACATAATAAATCTGACTTGTATCAATTATTTTTCTATGTGGCTTAGTCCTCGTAGTCATATGGACATAACTAAGGGTTTTGTATAAGATATGAACACTTGTGAGAAGTAAGTGGGTTTTACCGCAATTATTAACATAGTGTTATACAGGCGTCTTTTTTTGTTATTGATGATGTTAAATTGATTTCTGCATTAAAATTCCACAACAGTAGCAAAAAGAGACTTTAAAAAATTGTGACATCTATTACCTAAAATAGTGATATCTACTTTTAAGTGTTAAAGAAAATATACATTTCAAATTCCAGGTAGTAATAGCCAGATGTATGGTGATACCGACGTGCACGGGCGCTGCGGCGCTAGCTCTGTACCGCAACGCGACAGCTCTGGTCCGTCTGCTACCAGCGCAACAGTTGCCGGCGGCGGCAGCAGCGCTAGCGGCACCCGCCCCTACTGCTGCACATCTACATATGCTTGCTATTGCTGTTCATGCTCAGGTGGTTCATTTAGTATGGGTTGAGCATTAAAATTTTGTACATACCAGGACAAAACAGGAAATTATTGTGACACTTCCTAAGAGTGCCTACTCTTAGAAAGTGTCACAATAATTTCTTATCTATCTTCTTAACAGAAAATATGGTATAGCAATTAAAGTGCTTGGACGGCGTCCAAGAGCTCGAGTCTCGCTACATTGTATTTTTTATATTTTATTTAGAGCTGTATGTTTTTCAGTGCAAAGATGAACGCAAATCGTTTGTGTGTGAGCTGTACGTTCGCGCCATCACAGCCGGCATGAACGAGTTGGAACAACTTAAACTTAAGACTGAAAAGGTTTATTATTACTTATACTCTTACATTACCCATGTATGAAATGAAATGTTAATATTTTTATTTCTTCGCTCTGGAGTCGAGGTAAAGCCCGGCGTTGAGTTACACCACTCAACTCCCAATGCGTCCAGAATTCGGCATAATGTCTTAACATTAGACTCCCTCTGCCTACCCTGCTACTTGCGGGATATAGCGTGAAGCTTATAGAAATTGTGTGTGTACAGTATATTCTTACTGCCTTTATCTTTTGTTGTATTACTCAAATATTTTGATTTTGTATATGAATAATATAGGTAGTTCAATTAATTCAATAGTTTACTAATTAGTATAGTTAAAGTTTTGTTTAATAAAATTTAGAGAATATTATTTTTTATTTGATTGATAGTAATTCCTTAAACAATGTGTGTTTCCATATTAGCTGAAACAATTAGACCCTTTATGTGAAAAATAAATGTATTATTTTTATTATATTCAATATCTAATACATTTTATAGGAAACTGAAGCTCGATACACAGAACAAACACTATCAAAATGGTTTACTCAACTAGGATCACTGTTATCAGCGAGTGCCCGTCTCAGCTGTGAATGCTTCCTCACAGCCTTCTCAGTACACTCCTCGCAGGAAATGTATGAACAAGTCAGAAATGCACCTAAATTGGAGCCTTTGCTAAAGGTATGGGAATTCTGATTGTTAGAATGAATTGCAGTATGGTTGCTCGTCAATTATACTACAATAGTATGTCTTGGCCACTTATGAAAAAAAAATATAGAAAGTAAGGAAAAAACGTAAAATTTTACTTGTGGAGTCATATATAGCTATATTGGGGTTAACGTCGACACAAATCGAACAAACTAAGGGATAGTCAATTGCGCACTATCTTTATCTAATTACTTTAAGATTTTATATGGTATATAGCACAAACTACCCTCATGTAGCAAAAGACAGGTTATTCCATTGTGATTGTATTGTAATTTTGAATATCATTTTGATAGTCAATTTTAATATTAGAGAATCTTATAATGGTGACTTTAATTAGTACTATAAAATTCTTGACTGATTAATGTTATATTCCTAATGGAATAATTGAGAAAGATTGATTTGTATAATTACCAAAACAGTCTGAAATTCTATTGCATTTTACCTAATGTGTAGTAATTTAAATGAAAATAAATTTTCAGTCATCACTTTATTAATAATATTTCAGGATGCACAAGAATCTAAACCAGAAACAAATTCAGAATTTGGCAGTTGGGCAAACGATAGTCGGACGCAAACAAACCTCGTCAAAACATCTGAAACACTAAACATGAAGTCTCAGAAACAGGCGAACGTGCTGTCAACAGCAATATTCGCTGAGGGCGAAGCTCTAGGGCTTGGAGCGGATTTGTGCCAAGATCTTGCCGTTTTGATATCTGGACCGAGGGTGAAAACATTGACGTGGGATACGGAAAGGTATGAAAGCCCTTTATTTTTCTTAGCTTCACGGTGCATTCATCTCATCTCGCATAAAGCACAGTAGTCAGAAGGAAGCTAATTTTAAGAAATTCCATTCCCCCACGCATCACCAAATTTTCAAGATTTGTCGTGTTGAATGGCGGAACTCTGCTACTCGTCGTCTATATCTAGAGTAGAATGATTAGTAGTATAGTATGAAATGATTTAAATATGAATGTTTCGAACCTGCAAGCATTACTTGATTGCTGTATCTTCACATTAAGTTTGCTCTATCCTGCAATGAGGTAAAGACCTGAAGCTGCGTTTCACTTTTAATTAAGAAATTATTTCTTTACAATTTCCTTCCTTAATGGACAACATATTTTTGAAATAATGCATAATCAAATTTTGTTTTCCAGGGAATCTCTACTGGAGAACTGTCGTATATATATGGAGCGGACCCACAGTGGCACTCGTGCTCTCACCACTGAGCTTAAGTATTTGAACCTCGACCCTCGCTCCTTCCAACATCTGCCTGAAGAGGATGACGACGAGAATGATGCGTATTATGGCATTGAAAAGGGTAATTACTATCTACTTAATAGAGTAGAATATATAATATACTAAGTAATAAATAAAATTATTTTGAGGCCGTAGTGGGTTCGATTCCCAGTCGAGGGAACAAATTATTTCCACTCATTAGTAACAATACCAAGCAAAAATGATTCTGCAAGTAAGGAACTGAGTGTCTTCACACTAGGTTCTCTGTCTGCTTTGATTGTTATTTTTAAAATAATTATTTTTTCTAATACAAATTTCCATAATAGGCTACGAACACCTAGTGGAAAGAGCAGAGGATAATTCGGAAGATGAATTTATGTATGAAGCGGAACAAACAGATATCTCTCAAGGCACTGGAGAATCAGTTACTGACGCACCAAAGAAAAAGAATAAATCTAAACCATTGCAATATTTATCTGATGAAGAAGTCAACCCATTAAATCTTGATGATATGAAGAGGTCAGAGAAACATGAAAGACCTCACAGCAAAGAACGAAGGAAAGAAAAACATAAATTAAAAGCAGGAACATTGAAAGATACTGATGAAAGTAAAGAACATAGTCAGGAGAAGATCAAGGAGATACGTAAGAAGGAAAAGAAAAAAGAAAGAAAAGAGCGCAAAAAAAAAGATAAAATGGCGGCTTCTGAAGTGGGAGGTACTACTCAAAATTTAAAAGGACTGTCTAGGCTCATTGGTATGAAAGTAGAGAGACAAGATGATGTAATAAACCTGACAGACACTTCTACTCCGGTCATTAATCTGTGCGCGTATGACAGTGATTATGTTAGTCAGGAGAAATCGTCAGTCAACTCAGAGGGTAATGATCCCAATGTGTTATTTGATGGTTTATATTCCATGGACGAAATTAAATCGCCAGAAAGGGGTATACTGAGTAATAATATAGGTCTTAACAAAACACACAGCACACCTAACTTAGCTCTATCAAAGTGTCAAGGCATAGTTAACCGACCCAATGCACCATATCAAGCTAATAACCAAGTAAAGAAAAGTATCAAGAAACTCCTTGAGTTCAGGAAAAATAAAAATTCTAATAGTAATACAGCTAATACAAACTTCAAACCCGTATCTTTTCCAAATAATTTAAAAGTCAGTCCATTAATATCACAGAAAGGCAATAGTAAAGAAAAATGGAAACTTTCGCTTGTTTCAACAAGTGATCATAATGACTTTGTAAAAAGTTATGGTCACCATGGTAATGTGGCTGATTATAAGAAAGTTGTTGCTGAACCAGTTGAAGTATTCTTCCCACCTACTAACACTATTCAAAAAGCAAACTACAGTGTTACTGAAGGGAAAAAATCTCTTCAATATGCTCCTTATCCAATAAAAAAAGTATCTCAGCCAATAATTAAACAAAGCAATGCAAGTGACATTAATCAGTCAAATCCCAGACCATTCAAAGCAAGTATACTGAATACAGAATCATCCAGTCAAAATCAATATAAGGAATTTCTAAAACAAAGAACTTCAGTTGTTATTAAAAAACAACCAACAAAAAGCTGTTCTGATACTTTAAGTCAGATACAGTTTCAAGAGTTTCTCAGAAAACAATCTGCCACTCAAGCGAACAATGTAGAGAGGATACAAGGGTCCACAGTAAAGCAATACCAAACAAAAAATACACAAAATGACTCTCAGCAAAGTTTATCAAATAGTAATATGCTCAGCCAAGTACATAGTAAAAACTTTCTTAAAGAATTACGAGAGTCTGCAAATGCTGGTACAACTAAAGTTGTGTCAAGTAAGTCTCAACAAATCACAAAATCTATTCCAAAACAACAGAAGACAGTCGATAACGCGCCAAACACATTCTCTCGTCGCAATTACTTACACAAAACTAAACAAAATGATAATAAAATTAAACTTAATCCAAACTCAACGAAACCAAATATGAGTATTTCTGTGGAAGAAATGCAAAAACTTGGTGTTGATTATAATAAAGTATCAAATTTACAAACAAAAGGCGGAATTGTGATATCGAGACTTGATGTAAAGAGTAAATCGAGTAATGTATGTGTTAAGCCTGTTTCAAATAAAGTGGACATTTCTAATAGCTTATCGCAACAAAAATCAACAACTTCAGTGTTTAATCAACATCCAATAATGAACCATATATTGTCAAGCAACGAAACGTACGGAGTAAAGCTATCAAGTGGCAACGAAAGCAAAAATACTACGCAAAGACAAATTGTCGTTCCAAATAGCAATTTATCGGAAAAAGATCAAAATGATTTATTGCTATTGTTACGGCAACAATCTAAGATGAACGTCAAACCCACACCTAAGGCTGAAATTGAAAATAGCACTACATGTTCAAATTTGAAAGTGTCAAATATCGATACGGATTTAAGTAACAGTAATTTATCAATAGGTTGCCAAACTCTTAACACTAATTTATTAAGCAAACAAGTAATAACTCAGTCGGTCGAAACTTCAGTCATTAAAACAAATGATAATTTGTCCATTACGGCTTCCGAACCAAAGAAATCTCGCAACCAAGGAAATAGTAAAAATTCAAAACAAAGTTCAAATAACGATAATACAACGTCTGACTGGGAGAGTGTAATGAATGCTCTCTTAGCTCACAAGACACCTAGTAGAGGTCCGAATGCTTTGGACGTAGCCCTTAAAAAAGATTCATTTGAGAGAAGACATTCAAATGATACTAAAACAATAACACAATACTCTGCTCCTAGTGCTATATCTGACCGAAGTCTTTTAAAACATTCCACTACAAAATTACCTTCAACTAACACTAGTTCTTTACCGAAAAAGCAAAATGCGCAAGATTTTAAACCGCGATCCGAAAAGAATATTACTAAATTGGTCAATACTAAGGAAAGTCAAATAGAAATATCTAAAAGAAGTGTTATAAAGAAATGTGAGAAGCACATTTCGAGTGTCATTCAAAATAGCAGTGATCCATTTATATCGGGGATACCGAATTCGGATTTCGATTTATTAGGAGATTTAATGGACGATGACTTACGGCAGGAGATTGGGGAGCTGTTGGCAGATGATGAGGCTTACGGAATGCCAACATCGACAAAGATAAAAAGTATGCCTAGTGACTTATATTTGAATGCTAATAAAACGAATACGACGCCTGTACGAAAACCGCAGTTAATCATCGACGGACGACAAACTAAAAATCAACGTGGTTCCATAATTTCGTCGAGCTTGTCTAATCGTAACGAAGATTTGCATATTAAATCAAGTAATGTAGTAGCACCAACAAAATCAAACTGTAGTGCATCAAATCAAAACTCAAAGCTACGTATAATTTCTAATGAATTAGTAACTTCACCTATGCTAGCTAAAAACTCAAATACACAAAGCTGCAGCAAAATGCATTTAAACAATGTTGCAATAAATAGAAATGCAAATGATCATAATCCCATGGTCGTGAATATGAACAGTAATCCTGTGGAATTGGTAAAAAGTAATGGCGGCGTGAACTTTGAAATTGAAAATGCAGATATACCAAAAGTTGAAATGAGTAACTTGAATGTATTTGATCCTACACAAGTCGTTCTCACAGTACCGCAAAGTGCCCCAAATGTAATGTTAATAAGCAATGAAGTGATTTATAACCCGTATACAATACAACATACAGCTAATCAAAACTGTACTGGTTTTGAAAATAATTCTTATTTGACCCTCAATCAAAATCCGTCAAATGTAACATTGTTCAGTAGTCCAACATACCCTGTGATCTTTGACGGTGCTGTCTCAGTTCCTATTATACAAAGTGTGCCGACCAATATAACTGTGGTCCCTAACATTACCTTAAACACACTATCAGCGCCTGTTAACACAAATTTAGAACAGCAGGCTTTCGTCAAGTGTGACAAGTTAGAAAATCCGACCTATGTGAATAATGAAATTCTCAATACTAATGTTAAACCTGAGCATCAAATTATATCACAAGTGTCATCCTCTACAAATGCTGATATAAAGGAAAAATCGTCACAAGATTTACAAGCAAATCATAGTATTGATGAAAGTTCAGAAAAAAATATAACCGAGGAACATACTCATTTTTTAAAAGATCAATCACCACCACCATCACCATTAGTAAACTTAAAGGAGGATTTTGGTAATATAAGTTCACATATTTATTTACATAAAGTTACGGGTTTAAATAAAATACAAAATGAATCTTCGAATATTCAAGAAAATAAATATATTTCCGATGATATATTACCAAACAATGAATACACAGAACAACATATTACGGAGTCTATAAGTACAGATCAGAAAAGAATACAATTGAAACGTATGCAAATATTAAATAGAAAATTTTGTCATCGTTACGATAATAATCCAATTGCTCTTGCTTACGAACCAATTAACGTGGCAAGTCTAGAATCAGAACAAAAGAAAACTAATTGTGAAGATGAAAGTGATAATAAAATTGTCAATAACATTGTAGATATTGAGAGTGTATTAACAAAAACAAATGAAAATGATAATGTACTTCAAACTCGTGATAATATAATATCAAATGTGAAAAATGCTAAATTTGAAGAACGTGTAACTAAAGTCCTAGAAAGCATCGATCACAATTCAAAGTGTCGTCGGATCCTTTTACGATCTTCGAATAATTTAGTCAATACTAAAGTGGAATCTAGCACCGTCTCAAAGTTAAAAACATCAAAATTGTGCAAAAAAATTAAATTGGCTAAAAAAGCCTTTCAACCAGACAGCTTAAAACTTAGGCTTAAGAAAATTTCGAAAACGAAAAATGTTAAATCTCATAATTTAATTAAATTACCTTTAATGCATACATCAAAAGACGAAGAAAATCAGGATGCCAATAGGGACAATCACAATGTACCTTTTATGGACATAGAAGACCAAATACCACAATCTGTTATTCAAAACTCTTGCAAGGAAATAATTGAAAAACCTTCAATTAATAATACTTCAAAAGACCAAAACCAAATCAATAATTCAAAACATAATGACTCTTTAAAACCTTGTACTATTTATAAAAGTAGCGTATCTCACTTAAGAAACGAACTAAAAAATAATAAAATTAGCGATAAAAACGCTGATGAATGCATAAAAGAATCTAATATTACTGATAGCATCTTAAAATCTGTAGGACAACCCAATGTCCCAATTTCGACAAATATAAGCAATGGTCTTGGTAAAATCAGGAACGATATCACTCATGAAATTGATAAAGATAAAAATGTAAAGCAAAATACACTGATAACAGACATACACAACGTTAAAAAATCAAATATTTTAAAATATGAAGATAAAATTATATTTGATGAATTACCAAATAACAGTAATGACCCATTAATAAAGTGTGTTCGAGTAAACCTTCCCAATGGAAATAGTTTCAAGGTTACAATTTCTGGAAAATTAAATGTTGAAATGGATGAAATATTCGAAGAACCCACCATTAAAGCCATGATTTTAAAAAATATAAATAATAATAAAAAATGTACTTTAAATGTTAAACAAGTCAAGGTAAAGTCTCAAGCCAAAGCATCTACAGTTACCACCCATATTCAAGATGTGTCTCATTTGAAATATTCAGAACAGGAAACTGAAACTATAGATTTAGTAAGTGATGATGAAGAAAGTAATCTTGAAACCTTCCAAACAGAATTTGGCATATATAATTGTAGTTGTGTTGATAAAAATATATTTTTAAAACATCAAGAAAAACTATTACAAAAATGCTTAGTAAAACTGATTAACTGTAGAACTTTAAAAAATATATCCATATCAAATTTACCTGAGAATATTTTGCCAGAAGAGAAAACGCAAGACTGTGATGAAGACTGCATTATCATAGATGATTCCTCTAAAGATGTCAATGATATCGTTTATAAAAATGATTATTGTAAAAATGAGAATGAAGACAACAAAGACAATATCAGGTTGACTGAAAATGAAGATATTTTAGAAGATGCATTAAATGATCATAGTGAACAAGTAAGAAAAGATAATAGTAATAAATCTAAAGATTCGTATATCGAGAACATTAATATATCTAATGATATAACACGCAACAACAACGATACGCCTATAAACTTTCAATTTATAGACAAAGAATGTGTTCTGAGAATCGATAGATGTGACAATCTCATAGAAAAATTAAAAGTTCAGAGAAATCATTGTTTTATTAATTTAGTTAGATGCGACAATATTTTCAAAAACCAATCGAATGCTAATCGTTCAAATACAGAAGCAAGAGCAAGATCAAATGACAACGAAACTGAATATATATCTCTAAAAGAAACGTATTTACAAGAAAAATCTTTGCAAGAAACATCTGAACTACAAATATCTTTACAAGAAGCATGTTTACAAGATATATTAAATGACAAATTGTCACAAGAAGCACCTGTACAAGAAGCATCTAAAATAAAAAAGGAACATCTAAAAGGAACATCTTTACAAGAAACATATACACAAGAAGCTTCTGTACAAAGTACATACTTACAAGAATCATCTTCACAAGTAGTATCTGTACAAGAAACATTCTTAGCAGAAAAGCCTCAAGAAGATGCATCTACAAAAGAAACATCTTTGCAGATAGGATCCTTGCATCGATCTGAATCTCTTTCAATTTTAAATAACATTCTCACTATCGATGAAAATAAATCCGAACGTTCTTCTTCATCACTAATAGAAAAGTTTGAATTTCCTCTGATTTTATATAACAAACCGAATTATAATTCGTTGAAACATGCTTTGGAGCCGGACTTCGAATGTTGTGCAGAATGGTGTATGACAAAATTAATAATCACTGATAAAAGATATATTGATAATAAATTATTGTCTTATGATTTACATTTCACAGCCTTAAGTAAATCAAAATCTGATGATACGTCAACTGATTGTGAAAGTGACGTTGAAAGTAATATATCTACAGATTCTGTACCTGTTGAACAAAATCAGGAAAGGTGTCATAATGTACCTAGCCTTACTAAAATAATAGCTAATTATTTTGCAACGAACATGGAAGTAATTGAGAAATTAATAGTTGCCAAAAGAGATAATAAAATAAAATCTAATTCTTCTCCTTTGAAAAGAAAAATTGTACAAACTTTAGATTGGCATTGTCATAAAATTTCGAAATTTGACTCCAGCATGCCAAATACCTGCAAGATTTTCGAAAGAGAAATTCAAAATAGCACATTTATTTGTAGTAATATCAGTAATATAAAGTTATTAAAAGATATTGATTCAGATACATCAGATGTAATATTAAGTAATGAATTGAGTCTTCACAAAAATATTCATTATAGTGAGTGCTCTATAACTGAACCTAATATTACATCAAGTCCACAAATCCTCAAACAGTATAACAAATGTAATATTGAATCTATAGATGAAGTTGCAATACAGACTAAAGAACAAGAACAAGGAAATTTCATAAAACTAGAACAGGTGTCTGAAGATTTGGAACCTGTAGAAAATTTTTACTCTAAACATACAATTAAAATTAACCATCGATCTGATGACGATGAAATACATTTAACAACTAAGGGAAATTTAGATAATATTAGATTGCGTAATAACAATCAATCACCTGATAAAAACAATCATCCATCGATTATTTTATCTGACATTACTACTTTACTTGGATCTAAGAAAAATGAGACGTGTAAATCTGTTTCAAAAGTTCAGTTAGGCTCTACAAAAAACGATCCTTTGTCAATATTCGTCCCAGTCTCAATTGAAGCTACGAAAGATAAAATAATCCCCGAAAAGAAAACCAATAAAATATTAATCCCAGATAAAAATGATATTTCTACTAGTAATGTAAAAAATAATAATTTAAGTGTTTCTGACAAAATTGATGTAATTGTATCCAAAGAAGGCATTAAGAATAAAAATATTAGAATAAACAATGAGGATCTTTTATCTAATTTTAATAAGGAGTACTTAAGTCAAACTACCAGAGAAATTATAGAGACACAAGGGAAAAGTAACAAAGGCATATCTAATATTGCTACTTTTGTTACTAAGACTGACAAGTTAGATGTTTATGAAGAACATAATGCTGCAAAAATTAAATCAACCATTAATTTAATTCGTAAAAGAGAGATAAATCATGAAGACGTTATAACAAAAAATAATTTTACTTATGACAATGAACAAAATACCACAGAAATGAGGGATTTAGAAATATTACATGTACATAGAAATAAAAATTCACAATTTAGAAGAGATGAACGCAATAACACGCGAAATAATGAAAAAATGCCTGCCGCTGATCAAAATGCTCAGTCAAATATCGAAATAATTAGTAACAATGATGAATTATGTAACGCAGAGTACACCGATATCATAAGCAGTGATAGCCAAAATGGTTCTCAATGTATAACTCACAATAATAATAAGCAAAAAAATGTGACACTCGTTTACAAAGGTGACTCTAGAGTTATTGTAAATGGTTCTATGTATGAAGATCCCGTCATTGGCACGTGTTATATATTTCCAATATTAAATAGAGTGACGATAACAGATGACGTTCATATTGATGACGATGCTTCGGTTAATGGTGTCGAAACTGTGGTAGATAAAGTTTTTACCATTCATAATAAAGTCGAGAACGAAGTAAATTTGGAATCTTTAAAACTCAACGTCAATGTACCTAAAAATACCTATTCTAAGCAAAAAATACATGCCAATTTGAGTGTACGTTCAAGAATGAGTAGAACAAATTTAAAACGTAAAATATTAGAATATGACAATAATCCTTATAAGAAAAAATACCGAAAGAGTAAAAATATTGATAATCCGAAATTAACTAGTACTTTGTCAGATACAGCGTATGGGAAAGAGTATAAGAATCTTTTTAAATATTTGAACTCTATAAAGTTTTCTTTCTCACGACCTTTTCATAAAGATTATATAGACGTGTTCGATACATTAAAATGTTGGCCTATATTGAAAGTTCATATTGACGAAGAAGCTAAAAATGAATATAAACATTTGTTATTTATAGATAATGATATTGAAACAAAGAAGCAACTCGATCCTTTACGACAAACATTAGCTGAAGAAATATCATCAGAATATGTTGAACCTCAACTTACCAGTGACCAAATTAATGAAACTAATTTTAGTATGGGTTTTGGTGAGGGGTCCGACAGAGTCATTCTAAATTCAGAAGATGGAGATAAATTTTCAAAATTTTCGGCTGCGACTCTGTCGGACGTAAAACAATGTCAGCCGTTTTTATTGTCCGACAACTATGAGAAATGTAATGAATTACATGAATCAAAAGTTAAGCAAATGGAAACATATAATCGTTTCTTTTCTTACATTAATTTAAGAGATAAAGTACGATCGTTTTTTAAAAAAACTTCGTTGGATTTACGTTACAATTGGTTTTTAGAAAATAATAATAAAAAAAAATATTTGGACTTCGACAATAATAGTTTATACCCTTACGACATTTTTAGTACAGATTTTATTGAGCCTGCTTCCATTGAGACTTTAGTTAATGTGGTACAAGTAGGACAACAGCTACCTGTCAGTGCAGCAGCACAAAATCCTGTCACATGTGATCCAAGAGTAACACAAGTCACTGATGCAAGTCCTCAGTGTTCAGTAGAAAATAGTCCTCATGAAAATTCACAATCACCAGTCAAGACTGAATATACTGAATTAACTACTGCAGATATCAGTGTACCCTTACCACAAGAATACGAACGGCATACAGGATTGCAAGAGTGTTCAAAGGTACCGACTCATAACGAAAATATTCCTGTAGAAATAGAAGTATCTTCCGAAGGTAAAAGCAATATACACGAACAATTGTCCCAAACGGAGAACGATCATAATGGTAATGAAAGTGATAATTTACAAGTTTTAGTCAATAAACACATTAAAGATATAGAATATTCATATGACTCCAATGAAAACACTACATCTGAAGAAGTTCAATCTAATTCTGAAGTTTCTTACGATAGTATGGATAAAAATGAAATGGAAACTACTCAAAAGCAACAAAATGGCACCGTTGAGAAAACTGACCAAATTGCCCATGCTATGAGTGCAGCCGGTATCACTCCTTCACCAGAACCTGTAATTGATTCTGAAGTACAACCTTCGGCAGATATGTTCTCCTCTAAAATATGTCAGAATACAACAACAACACTAAATAATTTTACCAAGACTTCTTCTATAAATGCATTGATGCTTCAACAAGCATTGGCTCAAATATTACCTCCGCCACTAAATCAAACAAATTCTCAAGAAAGTAACCAAGTGGGGTCAAATTCATCAGTGAGCTCGCAAGTTTTACATATAGTTCAAGGAAAAAATGCTAACGGAAACCAAATAACTGTTGTAGAAAATACCCAAAATTCTGTAATGAGCAATTCTAACACTCCTGTTTTACATATAGTCCAAAATAAAACGCCTAACAATAATATATCAAATACAAATAATGTTCAACATGCTAATACCTACAGTGGGATTTCTTTAGTAGATACAGGTTTACAACAAGGAAATAACCAACTTTTACACATCGTTAACACTGGCAGCCAAAAAAATAACAACACAGGACAAATATTAAAAAGAGTAAATCTATTAACAAATTTAGCTAATGTACAAGGAAGTACAGAACAAAAAATGGTTCAATTTGTTTGTAAATCTGCAGATGGAAAATCTATTCAGCTAAATGCCCCACATCAAAGAAGTATGGTATTGAGATTGCAGCCGTTTGAATCTCCAAACATTCAAAATAATTCAAAGACACCAGAAGGTCAAGATTTAAGTACTACGTCTAATAATAATAGTAATTCGGCAAATAAAGACTCCATGAATGGTCAACATGAGATTAAGTCTCGATCTGTGTACGAAGAAAATTATGCTAAGTTTATTCAAAACTCAAGTAATAAAACAGGCCCTGAAAAGTCTACCAGCCTACCTAAATTTAATCAAGCTTTCGGTAAACAAATTTTTCAAGATGGCAATCAGAAAACTATCGATCTAAATCCAAATAACTCTCACTTATCATCGATAAATAATGATCCGGAAAGTTCAGAATGTCAGTCTAGTGAAAACAATCTGAATTTGGAACATATCAGTCAAATAAGCAGCCCTCCATTATTATTACGAAAATCGCCTGCACCATCAACGCAAGCACAATCAAATATAGTGCAACAAATAAAACAGACTATTGCACCTATGATGCATGGTGGTGTTATTTATACCCGTCAGATACCTGTTAATATAGGAGGCGGACAAACTATAAACTTGATAACTGTACCCAGTACGGAACTTGTAGACGACTCCAATCAAAAACAACAGGGAGATATGAAATTTATAAATCAAAGTGAAGTGGAATCACCAATCATTAAAATTATACCTCAAAATCAGAATATTCAAAATAGTCAAAATAACGATATGACTTCAGACGAAAGTAATAATAATCATTCAAGTACTACTACTAATGAAAACACTCAAAATTTTCCAGCTCAACATCAGCCCGTGTTAACTCAAATGCGAATAAAATTACCAATGCTCAGTAAAGCTCCCCAAATGGTGTCAGGAGCTAGAGTAGTGAGGCCATCTTTCTTTCAAATACAACGTAATGTAATTGGCGGTGCCAATCAACCTGTCTATCAGCAATTAGTTTTGACTGCAGCTCCGCCGCTTGGACAACATACAATTCGCTTACCACAAACACATACAAGGCAAGTAAAAGTAGCTAGTGAAGGACAATCCTCTTCCGAATCTCAAATGAGCTCCTCTACACTTGAACAATTACGAGAGTTCGACATGGTGCTGGAACAAGTTAAGGAAAGAAGCACTGTTCAACCTAATACTAATAATAATTCTTGCAAACTCCAAACGTCTTCGTCGGATACGACAGATAGTACATCAGTAACATCAACGATTACCGAATCTACACAGCAAATTTTGTATTCAATAGGAACAAATCAGTCACTGAATGTTGCTTATGTCAATAGAAAACCAACAACATCAACAGCTTATGTTCGATCACCTGATTCATCGAATGCGATCGACTCGCCATCTTCCTCGACTCATTCTCAAACTCCTCATACTGTGACAGGTGAATCAACATCAAGCGAAGTATCTCAGCAAAGTCAACCAAAAGCAGCTAAAATAGGATCCAAGTCCAAGTCCAGGCCAAAGTCTTCATCGCATCCACCAAATTCATTGAAAATAAATACAGTTCCTCCAAAAACATCGACTCAGAAGCCCCTTGAAGATGAACAAACTACACAAAGGATTCTTTATATTCTTGCTGAATATAAAGAACAGGTGGAAAATTCTCCTGACAAAGACAAACCAGCACCAAGGAGGCGATCAAATCCGCCATCGAACCCATCGGGGTCGTCAAAGCGTAAAAAGAGTTCCAGTAGTTCTCGACGACCAGGAGTTCGCGACATGAGTCCCGTCCAAGGAGATGACACGTGTCGAACTATGGGGTCAGAGGACAGTAGTTGTGGTACTTCTCAAGGAGATTGTACTGAAAATTGCTTAGAACCACATTCTCCTCAAGATAGTCCACGTAAAGTGGTTAGAAAGCTCACTTTTGAAAATGAAACTCCTGCTTCAACACAACCGAGACAACAACCACAGCGTAATGTCATTGTTGCCGACGGCCAAACTATCACTGTTTCGAGAGGAACGTCTGGCAAACCTACAACTGCTGTTTTAATGCCTGCTAATTATATCTTACCAGTTTCTATGGTTAAAGGTGGTCAACAGATAGCTATAGTGACAAACCGTGGCCCCAAGTTACTCACTGTGGGTGGTGAGACGGGTAATGCACTTCTATTGCAAAGACTAATCGGCCCGGCTGGCTTAAAACCAGTGTTAACGCGTCCCGGAGTTCGTCATGTTCGTCTGCCTACTACAGCCCTACACAACCTTCAAGCCTTTAATTTCACAACAACAGCCACCGCACATCCGCCAGAAAACGTGGCTTCACCAGCGCCCGCGCATACACCACCTGAGTTAATCGATAGCAGAGCGAGCACCTCACCTTGGGCTGACCGTGAATCACAAGAAGTTAAACCAGAACGAGCTTCGAGTCCAGAGGGCTCAGAGCCGTGGCATTTAACCGCTGACCCCAACGATTATTCATATGAAGAAACAGTTCGGACAGAAAATATGGACAGGACCGTACTCGTAAGTATGACTATCTCTACTTATATATACTTTGAATAACTCAGTATAAATATTGGTAATTTCGAAGTTTTTGAACCTCGTCAGACATGTGTCATTTCAAACGACTTCTATTATCTTCTAAGATAAGGCAAGTTCACAAAGATTTTGAAACTTCAGGACGCGATCCCAGATAGATACAGTCCCGATATGGAGGCGCAAAGGATATTTGATAAGATGTTCGACGTTGACTCGAAAAGGTCGTACATCGTAGATTCTCAAGATGAGACGTCTCGTTGCGCATACGATATTGACGCGTCAGATTGCGACGATAAGGCCTACCACCAGGTGATCATACCGTGTCCTTGCTAGGAAAAGTCGCCGCTTAAAAACGACTCTGAAGAGATCTACTTAACTATAATTTATTTCACTCCACCTTAATTAAGTACTACACGCTAACGTGCGCTGGAATTCAAATATTATGCAACATAAAATGGATCTCTTTCAATGAAGTTGATTTCAGATGTGACTTTATTTTATGAAGGACACGATATCGTAGAACTGACGCCGACCCCCTCAAACTTAGAAAGCCTCTTAGTAGACATGCACGCCTCAGTTTCTTTTAACCGCTTTTCTTTCTTTCGGTGTTAGTTTGCCGAAAGGACATACAAATAGACGCGACAAGTGCTTTATCTGGAACAGATATTAAAATAAATTATCAATTTAAGTTTCTTTTATAAATTTGAATACTATAACTATTTCAACATTATTATCAAGAGACGCTATGCTTGGCCAGCTTTATTTAAAACTACGTGCAGCATTTTATATAATTCTCAAAAATCATAAAATGACTCACAAGAAGTTGTCGCTTCTATAACATATATAAGGCATTCTACATTCGAATCAAAGAAAGTCCATAGTGTTAAGTCTCATAAATGTCTACCCAGTCATTGTAATGGTAATTGTATTTTAATTTCTATATTTTATTCCTTTTCCTTCGGAAATTGTTTTTAAACGTTTCGTATCGCTTATTTTCGAATCTTTTACGTCTTTTGTATATTCCAATTTGGATTTGAGATGTGTTTAATTTTGCATGTAGCAGTTCCTCGATTACTACGTAGTCCGAAGCGAACCGCATCATCGTGCATGAAACTCATCTTCATTTGGACGACAGTACTAGATCCTTTGTTACGTAAATGTGTTGTAGAATAAACTTTACTAGACAATCATAATATGTATTCTTTTATTACAACAATAACTAACACTCAAAATACTATATGACACTAATTTAGTTCTAATATTTCCTTTCTTCTAGATAGGTATACTTGAAAATTATTAAGTAAAATATTAAAAATCTAATCTAAAAGCGTCTTCATAGCTTTAAATGCTTATGTCTATAACAGCGTAATCGTATAAGTGTTATGTAAAGTGTATACATTATGAATACATGAAGCTTTAGCCGTTTTCGTCTATAATTGCCTACTTGGTAAAATAATTTTATAAAATTCATATGATTTTGATAGAGGTATATTATACAGGTGGTTCACAAAAGGGACGGTCATCGTCAACATCGTCTCGCTCACGTATCGGCTGCAGCGCTCAGGCACAAATATGCCATACTGGAACATGAACTACGATTACAAGTAGGTATTCAACAAAACTTTCAACGAACAGAAGAAAAAGATGTTTTGGACGAGGCAAAAGAAAACTAGAATTAAGCTTTCTTAAATTTTATATTTCTGTCTCTTTTGTTCACATCTTATTATCCTTCATCTTTTTTCTTTTTTATATTAATTGAAAAATAAAAAATCTAAGACAATTTTTTATATATACTTTTGTTTACTTACATCACACTCATTTTGCCTTCTTACACCATCTTTCTTTTCTTAATCATCAATCATTTTTATAATATTATTAATCTTAATTAACATGAACCATTAAACAGTTTTTTAAAATGCTCACGTTAAAATTAATTTTAATTTTGTGAAATAATTTAATTTTATAATTTACTATATATTTTTATTTTTACAACAACAGTTTCACAAATGTATATTTAAACTCACATATCATTTAAATCTCATCAACTTTGTAGCAATTAGACATTTATAATTTAATTTCAATCATTCAAACGAACCCTTGGCTCCAGGGTACTGGTTTTTTGCAGAAATCACTTTCGGAAGAATGCGAAGACCTCGGCGTGGATTCACCATCAGCATCGGAATTATTCCCCGAAGCTGAACTGCTTTTTAGTTCGTCGCCAGCTCATGATACTCAGCAACATTCTCACACGCGTAAGTTTTTTTAGATTATAACATAATTAGGACACTCAGTTCCCCACTTCTAGCCGAATTTCATAATTACCGTGAATTAAACAATGTAATGGTTGTTTAGTAACTCTTATGTATTAATTTACTTTCGATTATTTGTTACTAGTAAAACTAAAAGTAGGTAAGTATTTTATATTATTTAGTCTATATTATGTGCTAGGTGCATCCTAATGTCGCGCTTTAATTATTGAAACAAATACATATTGGGCACACTCAATGCTGCGCCCTAATAATGAAATAAAAATAGTAAATTTCTTATTAAATATGTTGCCTTTCTAGCCCAACCAACAGTCCTCAACCAAAGTGGCATACCGCAACCAGACATAGATGATCAAATAGCAACAGACCATCTCCTCCAAAGCGACATAGATGATCAGCAAGACTTGGGAGTGACTCTCGGGTTAGATGAGGGTATAGTGACAGTCAGTGAGGATGGCATGCAAGCGACTATAGCGCTGGACCAGGAGGAATTTGCTCGGTCTCATCCGAATACGACGTTTCATAGTGAACCTAGTGAGGAAACTGAGGTAACAGTATATGCAATACTTATGTGAAGATACACCGTTGTACCCTTTACTAGAGAAGAGAATTTATATAATTTGGAATGTTCACACCACTTCACGTTCACCTCCTTATGGAAATCAAATCCACAACACATCTCATTAAAATTATCTCAAGCTATTTGTGGTTATTTTTGATTTGAACAATTCATTGTTAAAGTTCTATGAATTATTAATTGTATGAAGTGTATTATTTAATCAATGAATAATTAATATGTGGAAAAGATTATTTATATATTAAAAGTAGAAAATTGTTTCTATTTATGCTAATATTTGAAATACTTTTTATTGTTTATAACCATTTTTTTTTTAATAGAAGACTAAACTTATGTTTCTTTCGTAGTTTATGTATAGTTAGCGAACAAAACAATGTTTAAGTTTGGTATGTAGACATATGGATACTACAATTAATCTGTATATCTATTTAATCAATTCTGTTTTACACAACTAGCATTACTTTTACCAGGTCCAGCCATTCACAATAACTGGGCTAAAAGGGCGTCACATAACGTCAACTATCTTCCACGCCGGTCGGGCGCCGGCCACAGTACTCGTCACAGCTCCTCAAACCACTGTCATATCTCAAGCAAACCAAGAAAACGTACATCATAGTGTGAAATATGCCAATATTGATCATATTATAAACTCCTCCCACGGTAACTTAAATCTAACAAAGTTTGACAACATATTGACTGATTCGAGAGAAGTTCATCTGTCTCATACAGCATCAGCTATAGTACACTCAACGGGAAATGCCACTCAAGTTATTAGAAGAGTTTGTTATGAAGACGATAGACGGGATGCTAGATATTTAATGGACGAATCAGACGGTCTTATAGCAGGTGATGATGCCAAAATGATAGCTGAGGATAGTTCAAGAGAAGCCACACTTGAATCCATGGCGGATGGTGATGAGGACAATTCTTCACCAGAAAGACATGCTGAACTGTTTTGGGAATCTAATTCAGCGTCAGAACGTTCAGAAAGAGGCCGCCATGTTGATTATAACTATAGTAGCGACAGCGAAAAATGCTGCAAAAGTCCGTTCGATGAAACAAATTCAACAGATTCCAGCGGCGTAGGAACTCATATGAGATTAGATTCTGTCATAAAGGAAGCTAGGTTAATAGAAAGAGCAGGCAGTGGTTCGTCTGACGATCATCCACCTTTAAGAACTTACCCGGCTAAACGTATGTACCATCATGCTGATGATGTGGAAAGAAGTCTCTCTGGGAAGACTAGAGCTGGTTTCCAGGAAGAAAGAGATTATAGGGCAGATAGCTTAGAAGTAAGGCGACGGTCGTCGGTCAGAGGGGTAGTGAAACGAGGCTGTCATTGCTGCAATGGATCTCCTGTACCGCCTAGACCAAAGAAACCTAAGAAGAAACCCACTATTGATTTTACTAATTAAAAATTGAAAACTATATATAAGATTTGTCTAAACAGAAAATTTAAAATAAAATTTATATCAAGGGTTGAACAAAATACGGACTATGACTAACACTGGACACAACATACACATATAATATATCTAGATTTGTGACTGTCTAAATATCAATTTTAGTATAATAATTATTATATCGCCACCTAAATGGCGGATAAATTACAGTATATTAGAGAAAATATAAAACTTATGGGATTCTTCCATTGTAAGACTAGGCGTCGCGCCAGACTGATCGCGATCTCTTCGTAACGAGGTTTCTTAATGTATTATAAATAATGTTGTTAGTTATTGTTTTGTATATAAACAAATAAGCTTACGTTCATACTTACACGTGGACTTTTCGTTAGTGTTGTAGCAGTTTGAGTTTCACCGTCACCTATTAGTTCAAATTATTATTATTTTTCACTTAATTACCGACATTTTTATTGTTATTTCATGTAATATAACCATATATGATAAATGATAATTGATGTATGTGTATAAACGGTAGGCTAAGCTTATAGTGACAATGTCGTAGTGTAGATGAATATTATTGTAACCCCTTCTATATCTAGACTGACAGTTCTCCTTAAATTTGCCGCCATTACGATTTTATTATCTATTGTATTATATTAGATTTAATTGAACGGCAACCTTCCATGGGAAATGCACAAATTTGTGATGAGCTTTAACTTGGCTTATTTTTCTATGTTCAGTTTATTTGGAGCGCTTAGTTCGTTTGCGAAGGGTCAGGGTTGATATTTGTATTTAACGTTTATTACAACTATTATTGTTAAGTTAGGTGTGAATTTGAATTAATTTCCGTCGTAAGTGTGTAAATAATTTTCGTCCCCTACATTTAAGGGGTCTAGTCAACTCCGTTTTAGACTTAATACGCGGTATCTGTCTCAAGGGCTATAAGCCTAGTTTCATTTAGTATTTGACCGCTTTTGTATATACTTACTGACTCAAGGCCAGCGCCATATTGAGAATCGCAATTTGGGACTTGTATATAAAAATATATTAGATAATTTAGCGAGCTCGTTCTTCGACGGTCTTATAGTGAATTGTAACGTTTTACGTCCGACACCGGGCGGTACCATAGTTCATGTTACTTCTAGTAGTAAGATAGCGTTATTAGGTAAAGCTATGTGTATATGCCTTTAGCTTACAATTTGGATGGGTGGGCATTTTTTGAATTTGAGATACCCTGATGGTATTTGACTTCAGTCTAAAAGCACTCGTCCACTATCGGGGGCGGTCTCTGTGAGTTTTTTGAAAATTTATTATTATTTTCTGTCTCTAAACAAAGTCGTGAAAAGACAATTATTTCTGCCATTTCTAAGCGTAAGTTTGGATTTTTTTTATATTATCCTGTAAGTTGTTATTCGATATTGTAGACGTTTCGATATTACTCTGACTACAGTATTGCAATGTTTCGTTGTTTTCCAATTAGAATTAATAAAATATATTAGCATGTAAAAAACTCGATAATGTTTAGGAGGTATCATAATTATTTTTTATTGACCCAAAATGTGTTTTTGTGATTATTGGACTATTGTAAACATTAATTTAAAATGCTACAGAAAATGATCATTAAAATTTATCTATTAAGGTCTGTTTTATTTATCCCGTTTATGCACTTTTTGTCCTACATACGTAAATAGTTATAAATAATTATAAAAATCACCTAATGTTTAAGTCACAAGTAACATCCCATACAGAGAGTCGGTATTTAATCTTAGGCAGAGGGAACCTAGCGTTTATGCTCCATTCCCCACTTTCTGCCGAATTTTGGAGGCATTGCGTGTTGAGTGGCAGAACTCAACGCCGCCCTTTGCCTCGACACCAGAGCGAAGAAATGGAAATATAAACGTAAATAAATATTTCAATTCCTCGAGTGGGGATCGAACCCACAACCGTTACAGTCACACCCTTGTGCCGCTGCGCCACGACTGCCTCAGATATTCCTCCAGATTAGTTAATTTTATTTTATTTTGATCAGGTTTACTATAAGTAATGTAATTTTTCAACGATGACAAATTGTTTTGTGTCACATAAAATAAAACGGTTAAGAATAAAACCACACTCAAATTCCATTTTACTAATCTTTTTATTCATATAGACAACTTTCTTTGATCTTTTATCTTCTTCATAACAGCTAGAACTTCTATTCTAAACTCCAGTCTCTCATCCTCCGAATATTTAACCACAGTTGGTAGAAGTGATGCAAAGAAAGCCTCATCTTCATTCATTATCCTAGGATCATTACATTCATCCATTTCTACATAATCTAACTCTGATTTATCATAGTCAATAGTTTTTGATGGTTCTTCTATATATTCTAGTTTCTTAGATTTTTTTGGAAGGCTAATATCAATATTAATATCAGTAGATATTTCATTAGGACTGTCTCTTTCAGTTTTAAACATGGCGATATCTTCGGAGCTGTAATCTATGCAGTAGTCGTCGCTGAGTGACGCTACTTTGAGAAGGAATGTGAGGTGCTCGTGTAATACGTATTTGCGTTTTGGTTTCCCCATTTTAGTCTTCAACGTCTTAACAAATGTATCCCGTATGTTTGTCCATTTTGATTGTATTTTTTCACCTATAACATAATATGTTGATATTATTAATAGAACAATTTTTTTTTTTTTTACATATTAAATATGTATATTTTTCTAATCTTTTCTATAATATAAAAATGTTATTTAGGTATATAGTAGAAACAAAGTAACTGTAAATATAAATATAGTTTCCATTCTATTCCATTCCATTTCGCAGAGGGAAAAGAAAACTTTAATTTAAAACAGTCGTGGAAGCCCTTTCAAAATTTTCTTGTATCAATAAAAATAAGAGATTACAGAAGAATACAGAACACTAATTTGATCGCTGTTCCATTATTTCTATAATTTTATAGATTCAAAATAAAATTATAAGTTTGATTGTATAAAATTTTGTAGGTAGATATAGGTATCACGAATTTATCTCCTTTAACTTGGAAACAAAAAACCTAATTGTATGCAAACAATACTCCTTTAATCCATCTGCGTCAAAACATACGTCACGGGAAATCTGACGTGAAATGAAATGAAAACATATTTTATTATAGGTAATTTTCATTGTTAAGCCTAATAAAAGTGGAATTACTAATGTTATTACCTTACCTTACTTACCTCACCTTACTTTAGATATTAAATAATATATTTCAATAAATTACATACTTGTAACTCGTTTCTCTTCGGGCGTCATATCCTCGTATCGTTCGTCTAACAGTGAAAACACTTGATTCCAAGCAAGCCGCCTTTCAACCCTGTCCTTATACGATTCTATTGTTCTATCCCACAAACAAGGCCTATCTTTAATCGCGTGTATTAATTCCACCACATCATATTTAAATTCACGCATTTTTTAATGTAAAATATAGTAATTTTATTATAACAATGCCTTACTTGGTAAAGTAAGTCAACGTGACTGTGCGGTGTGCGTCAAAATGTCGGATCGTCTATTCTCGTCGGATTGTTGTCTCTTTCTAACAGTATAAGCAAGAAAGAGATGGTCAATCACAACCGAGGCCACCGGGCAACGACTCCGAATGGGTACGCCCGTCAAAAGCGTAATGGAAACCAGTTTTGTAGATCTTTAATTGTTAAATCTTTGTTACAGCTGAGAGGTCTTGTTAAATGGTCTTCGTGTCCATAGTCGTGAGCGTGACGGTGGTTTTTTATAATAAAAGACGTTTAATTTTTGTTTAAATTATAAATTTTACTATGATTATTATATTGGCGACAGGTGGTGGGTTCAATTATCCGCTCCAGGAAATTAAGTATCTAATATTTTCATTTTTCTTACTCAAACGCAATGCCTCCAGGATTCGGCGGAAAGTGTGGAATGGAAGTGGTTTAATGAGAACGGAGTGTGTCAACGCTAGTTTCCTAAGTGCGGGCTACAATGTAAAGACAAATAAACTTTTATTAGTCAAAAAATTTAAGTCATAAGTATTTGTTTCCAACATATTGGAATCGACCATAAGAATGAAATCATTGCAAAAATTGTTAATTTATACATATTAAAGATATTTCTTGTTATAAATATAGGGAAATATCTACTCGTTATAATGTTTGTCGATTAGCTTAGTTTCACTATTAGCTAAACTAACTATAGTTATTAACTTATATGAGTAACTTTAAATACAATATTTATATTATCAAAGTGTGAGATGACGATTCTAATATAAAAAATGACCAGACACTTCTGTTTATGTCAGTTTGTAAGCAAATAGCTATATCCAGGTTTTTCCTCGTTTAGTAGGGTAGGCTCAGGAACTTAGCGCACCACCTTAGCACACTAGTCACCTTAGTAAGACACTTCGTACCCCACTAATCGCAAAAATTTCAAAATCTTTCATGAGTTGAGTGGTAAGGTGTTTTAAGTTAAAAGTGAAGAATCACTGTGTCCTTTAGTTTCCGCGAAAAAGGGATCCTTTCCTTTAATTCCTAGGTCTATTTTGATTTAATAGTCAAGGAAATTTTCGTATTCAATGTGATTTCTTTTTACAAGAATTTTCCTTTGAGCTGAGCTGTAGATTCGTAAGTCGTTGAGAGACACTAGACTTAAGGCCTTTTCCTAACTGACTTCTTGTATTAAATAGATAAGTTTATGTTAAAAAAGTCTTCTTAAAGTCTGAAAATCTCTAACTTTTCTAAAATTTGATTAAAATCCATAATTTTCTAAGTACGTGCGTTACGTGCGTACGTTTTAACACATTAGTGTTAAAGGTGGATACAGATTTTCTTATGCCAAAGCCAACTAAAATGCCAGCTATTCTATAAAGTCAAAGAACAACTTCTGACTTATTTTCAAGGGACGAGCATTGTAGAGATGGCGCAAAATTAATACGATTAGGATACCTCTCCTTCTATCTTTTTATTTATGGAGAGTAGGAAGAAAGAACCTATTGTAAAGACACTCTCTACTCTGCCAACCCTGCTGTATGCGGGATGCAGCGTGAAGCTGATTTTTTTAAATATAATTATGTAGCTTGTTTGAATCGGCCTAATGCATAACTTTATACAACCTCATAAGGCTTAAATTTGTGAAACAATGCCACACATGTACTGACTATCGATCGTTCTGCGCGCGCATTGCTTAGAACGAATGTCACTATTTTCTACATGAAAATTCTTGACACCGCCTCGAGAGGTTATTTTAAAAGAAAACTGTGACTTTTATTGTAATATCAGTTTAATAATATTTTACTTTTAATTGTTTTATTTAAGTAATTGGTAAATTTCTTGAGAAAAGCTCTTGGAAGGTATCATGTTTTAATTTCGTTTCGCCGGCTTCAAGTAACATCTTGGTGAGTTTAGTTTAATTATATATTTATATAATTATTTATTATATAAAATGTATTTAAAAGTGCAATATAAAAATTGTTTTTTATTTATTGTTTTTTTTCATATATTCAATACTTGTAGTAGATAATAGAAACGAGTAGGTATATAATAACCATAACTTCTTTAAAATGTTAAAACTATATATTTTTTGATGCCTATTTGTAAATGACGAACAAACATATATACTTATCTCTAGTTAAATAATATACAGGATAAATGCTCTTATTACTTTATATAAAGAAAAAAACGAACCTACTCTATCTACAATGGTTTGATTTTGGTGTAGATTCTACACAGTTTTTTATTACTCTAATATGTATAAGTTTCGATTTAGTACTTAAATTTTTTATTTACATCCTTACAAATAAAAGTGAGCAATTTTGAAATTACTTAACTTTGCTTTTGTAGCATATAAAAGAGACTACGTTTTTTTTTTACTTAGGGCACAGAGTGTTAAGAGTTAAGACTAGTGCTACCAGATCCAGGCTTATCATTTCTAGGACGTTTGTGGTGCCACGAATGAACTCAAAGTTTTTGTATCCGATCCGAGATTAAACTACCTAAGACTGTTGGTCTTTTATTCAGCACGATAATGAATGCTGAATATGTTTTTGATGTAAGCATCTATGATATCAGAAACGGTTAATTATATATAAATAGTGAAATAGGCAATACTACGGGCCGCCGAGTTCTGTGGTATTTAACTACATACCAGACGGGCAGGGAAAGGCAACAGAATCTTGAGAATATCAGTTAGAATTTTCCTTTCTTTCTATTAAGTTTGTTGACTATTTTAATACTCAGCAACGTAAAACGTGGGGTACGGGTAATAACACTAGGTTCTATCTGCCTGCCCTGCTGCAAATATACAATTTACTCATTTAATTTAATCAATCTTATGAATATATTCCATATACATCCTAATAAGTGACATAAGAAATAATTGACCGGTATCGATTTAGGTACTTTTTTCCTGACTTCTCTGCCTGGAAGTGAATTGCTAAAAAAACAAATTAAATGTAAAACACGTTTCTCTTTGAACTCGATTTAAAAAAAAACTTTATAAATGAAAGTTTAGGTACCCAAATGTAGTTCAAGCGCCTGATGATTTTATACTATTATTTCACGTCAAGTTGACAATTCAATATTTTTATATCTCAAAAACCTGATGCTGATCCTAGTTTACCCGTCATCAGCTTAAAAAAAAAAACTTAAGTAAATATTTTAATAATTTTAGACGTAAAATCTGCAAAACAATATCCAAAATGTGGACAGTATGTGTCCCTGGGTGGGGTGCCGTGGTGGTGGCGGGGTCTCTCTTGCTGTATGGAACTTTAGACGTCGCGTACTTCGCGCGTATGATGTACACTGTTGCGAAGGCGAGATATTTTAGAAAGAAGATTTGCATTTTGGATTCTACGGAGGTTCAATGTAAGTTGGTTTTACTTATGAAAAATGAAAATACTAGATATAAGTTCAATTCAATTCAAATTAAAATAATCAATGGTAAATTCACTCTCTTAAAATTGTAGAACGATATATTTTCTCTTCTTTGTTTGTATCGATTAAATTCTAATAAAAATCATAATTTTAATAAGCCCTAATGCATCCTATTAATAGGTTTAACGACAGAGTAGTTAACATTTAGGGCGAATTTACTTACTTTTTAAATATGTTACCATTATGTTTAAAATTCCAGCGTGGTGTCTGCTCACCGACATCGACACACTCCTCTACCACATGAACAACGCGCGCTACCTCCGAGAGTTGGACTTCGCGCGAGCTGACTTCTACGAGCGGAGTGGACTGTACGCAAACATCAAAGCGGCCGGGGGTTCCGTTTTACAAGCGGCCACCACTATCAGATATAGGCGGTATTTGAAGCCGTTCACCAAGTTTACTATTACTTCTAAGGTATGTATATAAAATAAATAGTGATTTTTGATATATTCACTATTAGAAGGGATTTGAGTGATGCAACATTCTGTTCTTTATTTTATATGATTTAAAAAGAGATCGTAGCGCAATGGCACAGTGTAAGAATGTAAACGGTACTGATAGTGAGTTCGATGCTCTTTCAAGGAGATGAATTATTTTATTTCATCGCAATGTTTAGAAAATTGGTCGGAAATCAATTTATTACACATTTTACTTACTGAAGTGTTCGAAACATCGGCTTTCTAAAAATGCATAGTACTAAATATACGCGATTAATCCTGTAAAGTAATTTCATTTAAAATTTAAGAAGACGACGTCAAAACTAAAATGACTTCAAGATTCCATTGACACACAAACATAAGCGATACACTGATCTATTGGTCATTGACACAGACACTGGCCGTTTGATTCACGCATGAAAATCTAGTTAACTTCTAATTTAATTTGATCTTCCTTTTAAAATAACTTGTTTTACAAACGTAAGAGGTGGAAATGTTTTAGTTTTAACATTATATTCGAAATTATGTACATTATAAGTAGTAAATTCTGATTACAACGGGATTGCATCTCATTATTATTCTGCTCTGCGTTATATATCTTGCTGTATTTTTTTATGTTTACGCTGTACCCTGCGCAAGTGCACACGGCAGGGTAGGCACAGGGAACCTATTGATAAGACACTCCGTTCCCCATTTTACGCCGAATTGAGTAGTGGAACTTAACACCGCGTTTTGCATCGACACCATAGCGAAGAAAACTCAGCTGGCATGCAAATATTATTGATTATTTCTTTTCTTGTTTTAATATAATCTAAAAGAAATCATCAAAATACACTCTATATTTTAAGTTATTTTAAATTTTTCAGGCTATCTACTGGGACGAAAAAACCTTTTTCATGGAGCACGAGTTCATAGGGCCGGGTGGGTTCGTCCACGCGGTGGCGCTCTGTCGCCAGCGTATCATAGACACGTCGGTGGCGGCTATCGCTGAACTACTCTTGCAGCTACATTGTTCTGGCAGCTGCAGATCTCCGCCGGAGAAAATGCCTTCGGAGGTATTCGTTTTTTACTTTTTTATTCTATTATAGAACTAGGGACCCGATCGTAGCTTCGCTTGATGAGTTACTTTGGCGTTCTAATAACATTAAAATTTTTAAGATAAAATTACTTAAATAGTGCTGAGTGGGTGATAATGATATTTATTATTGTAATAGGTTTTTAGTAATATAAATGTTTGGCGACAATGGTACACGGTGAGTTTATGATTGCACTTTGAATTTGTATTAACTTTGTTACAATCTACTACATAAATAAATAAATTAAAAAATATTTATTAAAAAATATTTTCTTAAAATAATATAATTGTAACTGTTAATAAAATTAAATTTCTCCCACAATTACAGCTCGAGCTCTGGGTACAAAGTAACGAAGTGAGTTCAGCCAAGCTCAGACCTCTCGCGCCGCTACCTCTCGAAGCGCACCCTCTGAGCTGCGGAGAGATCATCCCCAAAGCGGCGGAGTGAAGGCGGCTGGACCCGAACGAGTCGAGGAAACGAGTGTAGGTTAGAATTAGGGAATTAATTATGATCATTCGTTACGAAATGTATCTTAATAATTGTATTTATGTATTATTGTCTTTTAATATAATTTAGGATGACGTGGGGAACGGAGTGTCTTAACACTGTCTTCCCTCTGCTTACAGCGTGACGCTGATTTGATTCGTATTGTCTTTTAAATTGATATTTGAAATGTTATTGGATTTGATACTTTCTTATGATCTTATACATTCTATGATTGATTAAGGCAAGAGATTTATATAAAAATTCGCGCATTAATGTGTTAAATATATTGAAGATTAGTAGAAAATTATCATATATTTTAATTAATAAAATATTTATAAATTTTTAATTACCATAATCTTTTTGATTTATTTATAATAAATTATTGGAAGAGACGAGACGTCTGTTTAAGTAATAAGAAAAAATTAAAGATCACCAATCCAAAAAAGTATCCAATGATCATAATTAAAGCAATTATAACAAACTGATAATTTAATAAGACACCATAAGTGATGTTTATTAAACGATCACTAACATAAGTTATATAAAAGTTTTTATAAAGAAATTGGCGGTTTCGTTCGGGTTATAATTGACAGGTGTCAATGTCGAAATTGCAGATGATAGCTAGCTTATTTTTTAAAAGTATGCTAGATTAAAATAAAATACGTATACATAATAAATATATTATATCATTATAGCTTTTAATATGGTAGTGAAATATAAATTATAAGTTTATCTTAAATTTTTTATTTATATATTTATAAGATGGCTGCAGTTCTAAGCGTAGGCAGTATGCTTATTAGTGCAAAGTCAAAATGTAAATAAGATAATTAAATTCATTAAAAATACATTAAATGTTTTAAAATAAAAATTATATGATATTAAATTTTACATTTTTATATTTTGAAGTAAGTTGTTATTTTAAAATATGACAATTTTAATAATGAAATTATCTCTTATCATAAAAAGTATTTTTATCATTTCACTGTTATTTTTATAGCATATAAAAAATCTTAGTTATGTCCTATAAATATTTTGTAATTGTTCTTTGTATTTATTAAAATTAACTTGATAATAAAGGATAAAAGGAAAAAGGAAATACTTAAAAGGATTTTTTATCGTATTTCAATCGATTACGTTCGTTTTTTTTAACTTTTTATAGTTTTAATATTTTATCTTCTATAATTTTATTTTTGTGTAAATATTTTTGTTATAATGGAATTCCAAAATTAGAAATCATATACTTATTGATATTTTTCTATGTTAATTTAAACAATTGTAATTGTTATAATTTTATTGATTATTTCCTTATATCAATTCTTTCAGTTCTGAGAAGAACTAAAGTAAAATATTGAAATAAGCGTTTAGAGTATTAATTTATTAGAGTAAACAGATTTATTATATAAGTTCATATTATGTACCTTTGTGATTTCTTATTCGCACAAGTAAAATATTTCTTTTTTTTGTTGTTGTTCAGTAAAAATATTTCCTTCTATTTTTTTTAGATTTGTATTATTTATTAGGATAATTTTATTCTAGTCATTTTAAAAATCAAAAGGATTGTCGAAACATATTTAAGCTAATAATGTACTTATTATAACAGTAAAGCTGAATTGCGTCACATGTACATTGTACCTACAAAATAAATACATATGTAGGTATATTATGTTGCATACATATAATTTTAATTGTTTTGTAGATATTGAAAATCTAAAACAAAAAAAGTGTTGTTACTGATCGTTTACGTTTTCAACGTTTTACATCAGTTTTTACTTTCTAGTAAGTAATGCAACGCGTGTGGTTTTATTTCATAGTTTATGCTTCTGATTAATATCTAGAATATTAAAGATTCGAAAATATATTTTTAGGTAAGCACTTGTAATCTGTTAAATGGAATTTATGAAATTTTGGAATTTTTGACTTAAAAATTAAATAAAAAAATACCTTTTATAAAAGATAATGAAATGTTTCATTCAAAGCACCAAAAGAGGTGCAATAATGACGTAATGCATTTATTGATATTGTTAATGAATAGATTTTTTTAAAGTTTTTTCTTACTTAGCAAAGAGTTATTGCCGCGTCAATCCATTCTGTAGCTTATGGGCGAATTCAAAGATCTATCTATAATTTAGACTCGTGAATATGAAATTATTATAAATATGAAATGGTCGAACATAAGTTACACCACTTCAACACTGATTTTTGGAAACATAATTTTAGAAAATAAAATGTCTTATTGAATTAGTATTCGATAGTCTTTTCTTCCTAATTTTAAACTTCCTTTTAGCTATTCTATAAAAATAACATTTTACTCAATTATAAGTTTATAATGTTAGAACGTGGTCTTTTCTATGCTCTTGTGTACACTACTGACTATTGACACTGGTTTTCTTCTATAATTCCATGTATTTGTTTTTCAAGACAATTGTAATTAATAACAACTAGCTTTTCTACTATAGTAGCCCATTGATTGAGTTAACTGTATATTAACTACGATATTAAAGTAAAACGTATTAATGGTGCTTTAATATCAAGTTGGATCTTAAATAGAAAGGTCCATATTTGTGTATATTGTATGAAATATATAGATATTTAAAATTTGTAATTAAATTAGCTCAGCTAATATTCCTGAAAGGTATTGGTTTATGTTAAGATAAATCACTGTAATGTAAACAACTGAAAATTATAAATAAAGTTTAAAATTACATATGAATTGTTGTAATGCGTTTTTTATTTCATCGTCCATATTGACTTTGTCTGTGTCATTCGTTTGACAACAGTTTAACAGTTATTTGTGATAAAATATATTCAGATATTTTCTCATCATTTTGTATCACGCTAGTACAAAAGTTAAGCAGGTTTCGTCAATTTATTCATCGAAAATAATTGTAGTATCAGAAATAGAACTCACAACCTACGATTTAGGCAGCCTGCCAATGTAGGCTGTTGCTGAGGCTAGCGGCTTTGTTTACTGTGCATAGAGTACATTAAAAATAAATTCACTCAGTTAAAAGCTACATATTATTTTGATATCGAAGGAATAGAAGCTTCACGTATCTAGAGAATGCTAGATTTTTTTAAACTTTTTTAAAGTGTTATTCCACAATTAGGAAAGAAAAATACTTATTTCAGAAAACCAGGATGCGCAGATTCGAGTCCCGCTTCTTGCATTTTTTTATACAATTTTCTAAAATAAGTATAATGCTAAATTAGTTATTTTTTCCTTCAAAATTCAATTTAATATAAAAATAAATAATCTTATTATATAAATAAATATTCTATTTCTATTCCCTGACTCATCTAACCGATATATCACACGATGCTGTCGATTTTTCATATTTATATTTGATAAAAACTTTTTAATTGGTAAGCATTTAATTTTGTATGTAATTGCAAATATAAGTGCAAAAGCAATATTAAAATGTATTATTTCTAAGTAAACATTGAAATATAGGTGTAGAAGAAATCATTCTGGATTTCAAAAATCAAGAAAAATATAAAAAACATTTTTTATTCAACTAGGGGCTAGGCTTACTTTGCCTCGACACAAAGGCAGAGAGCCTCCGCCACCTGAGAATTCCGCCACTCAACACACTATGCTTCCAGAATTCTCAGAAGAAGGAAGTGTCTTAACACTAGGTTCCCTACCCTGCTGTGTGCGGGATACAGCGTGAAGCAGATTTTTTTAAATTCGATAATAGGTGCTATCAAATATACCTCTTTATATTTTTCCATAAGTTTTTTGTAAATGCAATGACAAAATAACATATTGATATATTGAGACATTCTTTTAATTAGCAAAATGTTCGTGTACTTTGTAACCTGGTTACGAAAACACGTTGCCCGTCATCGAAACTCATTTTACTTGAAATGATAATTTAGGTAAACAACTGTAGATAATTGTATATAATATATGAATATATTTTCTTCTAGATACATATTATTTTTTGTTCAGTTGTTTCCAGCGGAAAGTGGGGAATGGAATCTCTTAGCAATAGGTTCCTAGTTTCCCTCTGCTTACGCTGATGTGTTTAAAAAATAAAAAAAACTCAAAATAATTCAGTAATTTCATTGCTTCATAATTCTGGTAAGTTAGAGAACTCCATGTCAGGATACTCCCTTTTACACTTTACGCCCACAACGAGAGATAGCGTTGACTGGCGGAACTCAACGCCGTACTTTGCAAGAGAGATCCAATCCATTAATGATCACGTTCGAATTCAGCCTATTGCCCTATGATGGCCTTTTAGTAGTAACTTGTGATGCAAATGTTATTTGTGATATGACAGTATATAGTGTAATTAATTGCATCTTAAGAAAAATGTAATTAATTATTAGGCTATATTATTTTCAGTTAACTGCCATAATATATAGAAATTTGGAGTTAGATTTCAGATTATATTTGAACATTATTGTAAACATCGTGGTTGTATACGCGATGACTGCAGCTATATTAATGAAATTATATTTAGATAGTAAGTACTGCAAAACGGCTGCTTTTATTTGTCAACTGGTGTCTTATCTTTATTTGTATGTATTTATTATATTTAAATATGATTAAAATCGTTAAAAAATGATTAAATTATAGTAAAAATTATACTATTATGTTATAATGATGGACTAAAATTCTTTAAGTTTATAATATAGTAGTAGGTACATGTTTTGTATGAAAAGACAATGTATGTAATTAATATGATTAAAGCTATGTTGTCTTCAATATTTGAATATAAAATAACTTTTTTGTATTATAATCACATTGCATTGTTCTTGTTGTAGGAATTATTATGTAATGAAACTTGTTTCTGAAAAACGTTCCATTAATTTAATTAAAAACTTTAAATTTATTTTTACTTCATAATATTAATATGTAATATTTTATATTAAAAAAGGGGTATAAAAATAAAATTCATATTTAATTTTAATGTACACAATTTATTCATATCGTATAGTGTTTCTTATACAAAGGTAATAAATTGTAAAATCCTCTTTCACGATCCAATAAATAAATACTTAGTATAACTCCTTCAGTCCTATCACATGCCCTTTGGGCAATATTAGGAGTGTAACTTACAATACGTCGAATACTTCCGATCTAGCCTTCCTAGGATTGATACATAGTCCCCAACCATGGGCTCTACTCGATAACGAGACTCAGGACAAATATATGAGTGAGAACGCCATGCGTTTCATTCCTTTAAAAATCTTAAAATATCGCGATTCAATCGCAGCAACTGCTCATGGTAAGGGCCGGGGCCATACTTTTTCTAACAAATGTACAAAAATATTATTTAAAGGTAGCTTTAAGGTAGGTATGTATTGTCAAAGGCACTGGTACTCTCATCCTGATACTCTGCACGATAGGATTTATATTCTTAAAAATAGTTTGCGATTTCTTGACAGCTAGAGGATCTATCATACAATTTTTTTGGTTTTGGAACATAACAGGCATTCCGATCGAGAAAGACTATACATTAACATAAATAAACATCTAAGTTGGACTTAAAACTACGACTTAGAACTAACTTATAAGAAAAATAGTCTTTAGCCATCGATTTTCACTATCGAGTCTTCGAATAGATGAAACAGATCTACTGCGCTTATATTACACATTATACATAGCTCAACCACTAAAAATGCATTTTTTTAAATCTATCACTGAGTAGATAAGTTTTATCTGCTCGAAAAGTCTGCAAACCGAACATTAGTCTCATACAGGGTCCACGCGCGCGTCGACGCGGCCATCTCTACCCTACGTTACATCATGAGTGTTTACTCACTTACTAGGAAGGATTCATTAATTAGGCGTTGCGACTTAGTCGCTTACAGCTGCACAATATTATACAATATATAAATCATCTCTTTACAATCGTGGTAACTTCTAGGGAGGGGCGAGACAGTTTGTACGAACATATCGACACGCGCTCGCGGGACCAGCCGCGACTGAGCAGACACCAAACGATCCAACATCACAGAACCAAGCGGTTGGCGCGCAGTATTCTCTGCTCTTAAGAAATTAGAGCGTTCTGACCGCGAAGACAGGCAGAATGCTCGAAACATTAAAACACATTGATAGAAATAGACGAGAGCATTCGCTTGGTGTGAACCCAGCTTAGCAGTGCTGCGCGGTCCAGGCGCAGGCGCAGGCGCGGGCGTCCCCTCGGCGGGGGCGGGCTCAATGCTCGAGACCGCGCGTCTTGTTTTGGTGCATCATGTTCTTTAACGTCGCCACCTCGGTAGCGAGTCGGGCGAGCTCCGCCTTTAAGTGGGCGTCCTCCTCCTCTGCTTCAGATCTCGGCGGTCTGTACTCTGCGCCGAGGGAAATTCCAGAATCTCTCTCGTCACTTGAGCCCTCCCCGTCCCAGGAAGGTGAGGAACGAGGTCCGGGCTCTTGTTTGATGTGTTGCAGAGATAGGAGGGCGCTGGCAACGTCTTTGTCACCGAGATGTGACTTGTGACGCAGTTTGAGGGGCAGGCAATTATTTTCTGGGGCATACTGCTCAGTTGTTTCATCTCCGGAGCCGGAGAGGGATGATAGTTCATATGGCGAAGGGGCTCGGCGAGATCTGGAGAGATTGAGGACGGAACCAGGTGGTTCATAATGTGCAGGGTGAGGGTAGTAAGCTTCAGGTGCTGGGAGTCTTTCTTGATATGGCTCTGGAGCACGTTGTGGTGGAGGAGAAGGCGGTGACGCTGGGGGCACCGGTGGTGGTGGGGGTGGTGCAGGTGGAAAGAGCGCACCGCCTGATAGTTTACTTCTCTTTGTTACACACAAAACTTGATCGCATGTTGGGAGGGTTGCCAACACTTGATCGATGCTAATAAGAGTTTCTCCACAAATGCCGTATTTCTCTTTAATTGCATCTAACTGCGCCTTCAGTACATGATTTTCCTTTGAGAGTTCAACAACACGTTGTTCCAAAACCATGTCGTTGAAGCGACGTTTTTCACGGGAGCGTTTAGCGGCTTCGTTGTTACGCCGCCTGCGGTCCCAATATCCATCATCCTTTTTGTTATCGGGAATAAATTCCCTTTGCTTACGTTGTCCAAAGAACTCCTTCCTCTTAGAAAAATCATAGTTGCCATAATCATGAGGGTCTCCAGGGCTGCCGTTAGAGGGGCAGCTGGGTGGTTGGTCCATGGGGAAGTGTGGTGAGACAGAGAGTCTCGCGCGTGGTGGTGGAGGCACGCGGGACGGTGTCGGCGACGGGCCGAGGGCAGCGCCCGCACCCGCGCTCAGCAGCTGCTGCTGACTCAATATGAACTCGGCGACCATGTTTCGGCGGACGACGCCTTGTCCGCACGGATCTTCAGTGTGGTTCTGCAACAAATAAAACATTACGTTAGTATAACGTTGCAATTTTCTAAATAGCCTTACAAAATATGCTTGCAAAAATGCTGTCGCAAGTTCCTGCGCAACTTTGCACGTGGTTCACCTTTGTGTAACCACATTGCCACATTAAGATTTTTTTATACCCTTTACATTAAATCGTATTAATAAGTCACGTTTCCTAACCTCATGTTCTGTTACATGAATCGTTTGCAAGTGCGGCAGGATACAATAGCAGAGTTGCTATCTCTTTAAATATTGAATAGAGGTATATTCAATTTAAAAGGCAAACGAGGGTTTCAAGAGCATACATAAACTATTTAGTGCGAAATGGCGTCAAAAACCATGCCCGCGTACATGTGACGACAATTTACGAAATGCTTAACTAAGCGAAATGCGTAATAATCTAGTTTCGGAACAATAATGTTTAGTTTTCGCAATAGTCACGTTGGTAACGACGTGGGCTGGTGAAGCAAAGCTCAGCATTCGATATATTAATATTATTTTATCGATGCATCATCGGTACAATGTCGATGACCTTTGCATGACACAAAACTGCCTCCTAAATTCGTCTCGCACAAACGTATTTCACTTCTATACTGAATTTCCTATTGATTATATAGTTAAAATAAACAACGACAGGAAGTTTGGCAAAAAACGTCTTAAAGCATTGTTATCAATCGAGGATAACAATGAAAGAATGAATCCTAACTACCTATTGTGGCAAAGTCGTAAAACTAGTTAGCCTTTTTTCTAGTTGTATAAAACACGAAAAAATAAGTGGTCACGTTATTTGACACGCGGTGAACTCGCGGGCAACGTGAGAGTTCTTTCTAAATCTGAAATTATGCTTTTCCGACGACATTTGCATGTGATTTTAGCTATTCCAGAGCTCCGGACACGTGCTCTCCCGCCCGTTTATACGAGATTATTCACAATTTACTCCTTATGAAATTCGAAAAAGATCATTAGACAACCTCCGAAGAATTTTAAGATGTTTTTGAACGATCTCATTGTATTCAGAAAGGTTTATATAACCATTTCCTATTCCGATCTTTGGTTTATGGAAATAAATTGGCTTAACACATTTATCAGTGGAATTAAAAGTTACTTTAATACTACATATATGTATATTTTGGTAATTTGGCGATAAATATAACTTAAAATAGCTTTGTTTTCTTTACAATAAAAAAGTTCAACATTCTCCCTATTAGATATTTTAATAAAATCTTCATATTCGTCAATTAATTTCAAGTAATATTACGTTGTTCGAAGTCACAAGGTAGCTCAAGTTTCCAACGGATTGCGGTTCGGTGTCAGTAGGCCGCTCTAGATGCGCGCGCGCACCCGTTACGGCTAACTGTTCGATTAAACCAGCTCTAATTGGTCGATGTTACTGGGGCTCTTGTTGGCTGTCGTTTTAAAATTTTGTCTTTTTTATCTTTATCGGACTAGAGTATGATGTAATTTTTTTTGTTGTTCATTAAGTTAGCGGTAACGATGATGCTAAATGGTCTTTCTAACACATATTTTCATTTAAGAATCACAGTTGTGCACAGCACATAGCTTTCTAGGTTCTTTTCATAACGTTTGCATTATGAAATAGATGAAAAAATATATATAACATGATGAGTCAATTTCAAGAAATAAATCTTTATTTCCAGAATAATATTCCAATAATAATTAAAACATACATTTACAATTAAAAATTAATAATACCAAAGAATTATTTAAATACATCATATTAAAGTTCATTTATTTTAAGTAAAAGTCAATTTTGAAATATTATCACTCATTGAGTTTGATGCGTTGACGGTCCTCAAAATAACTGCTCTATTTAAACCTAAAAAAGTATCCGTTAGGTGACGGTTGGCGGCACAAACGGTTAAACACTGCCTTAATGAGTAACGGACAGTACAAAAAGAATATTGATTCAATTATTATTACATAAGAAAATTACATTTATGTTTTGATGTGTTGAAATAATTTCCCGCCATTTTCATGTCTGACTTTGACGTTTCAGGAACATAGATAACGTCACATGTATCACAGTATACCTACTGTCTATAAGAAAAATATTAAAGTTATTAAATTTACTTGATAAAAAGAAATTAATTTTTATTTTTTAAGAAACAAAAAACGAAACTATAACAACAAAATTACGAAACTAATTACAACAGTTATTAAATACGTTGAATCCGATATTGGCGTCGCGTCTAACGGTGATACAACAATCGGCAATTGGACAGTTATAGCTAATCATGTACTTTCGTTTAACCGTTAGCCAAAAACTGGCACTATACGGTACCACGCTTTTTATGCTCATCTCGTCTAAAACTCGTTATGAAATTTGTATTTCGTCACCGGCGCCAAGGTTGGGTTGGGCAACGCTGTTACAAACTTTGCCGTATCATGTCAGAATTATCTTTATGCATTTTATTATGCGTTTTACGATGCGAATTCAAATATATATTTTTTTCTCCGTTTTTCTGTATTAAAAAAATAATTTAATAAATTTAAAAATATATAAAGTTATTTTTATAACGTAGATAGACATTTCCAGCGATCCGATTGAGCTAGGTTATGTTCTAGCGACCTTCGCAATGAACTACAGTAAGTATATACACACGCGGACGGCTCACGTTGCCCGCTCTAGAACCGGTCACGTGTGTGGGGGGCATTATTGAACAAAGGTATAATACTAAAAGTGTATAAGAAATATTATATTTGTAAAAAAAACTCGGACTGATTAATTTTTAATAAGATTTAAATATAGCAAATATATATAGATAACCTTTAACTTGTCACATCGAAATGACTTTCTGTCTTTAGTAAAAAAAAAATATTATCGTTTTTGATAATTAATATATAAATAACCACGTAATTCTG
This sequence comes from Heliconius melpomene melpomene, assembly GCA_000313835.2. Lineage (NCBI taxonomy): Eukaryota > Metazoa > Arthropoda > Insecta > Lepidoptera > Nymphalidae > Heliconius > Heliconius melpomene. Next base: position 649,455 of record HE672069.1, read on the forward strand.
AATATATTTCTGACTCACTGATAAAGCACAAGACATTGTTAACGTCTTACGCAATTGTTTAATGAGTACCAACAGACACTCTATGACCCATCTCATTTTTATTCTCTAATTACGCAATTCTGCGTCAAGATAATAAATGTTATAAGATTGTTTTAAGCCAAATGCTAACTGTATATACTGTGTTTCTTGAAGTCGTCCATATTGTTTATAAAATAAATAAAATTTCACGTATGTCACAATAACACTGTCATAGAGGTCGTATTATAGTTGAAATTGTATATGTAAATGTTTCTTTTTGTAAGTTAATTTTTTATTGTAATCAAACAATTCTGAATGCAGTTTTGTAACTGATGTACCCTTTGTGGTAAAATAGGTTATTTATTTCACTGTATAATTCTCATTCTTTATATTAAGGCTAAGATGGTGGCATTCCATGACTTGCTTTTACTGGAGAAGAAGTTAAAGTACTTTGAGTAACGAGTGACAAATTACGAAGAGTTTAAAAATAAAAACCAAAACAACAAAGGACTACGTCACGGCGTTGTCAGCCTCCATCGCATAACGATATAACTTGTTTCTATTCAAAATAATTTGATCAAAACTGATTTTCCTCATGTTGGTACCAATCAAAGTTTGACATTACTTACAGATAATAAACAGATTACAGATAATAAAAGTCAGGAGTTAGGATGTCAGCGGAGCACAATGAGTGAGCGGATAGTCGATCTGCGGATCATTTCAGTTGTCCTGCACGTGTCCGTGCGGCGGTCACGCGGCCCCTGACACGTGCACTTGAACTCACGTTGCTTGCGTAACATCGCACGTTCTTCTCTAAACCGTTATATAAAACAACGTGATCCGCGGAAGCTAATTATCGTTCTTGATCAATCGGACACAAGGATACGGCGATTCTAATTTTATCTGTTGTTTTTCTATGTGTTATTGGTTATTTATTATCTGTATATTACCGACGAATGTCCATCAATTATTGTGTATTTATATTTTTTGTCAGTTTTCCCTGATAAATTAGTTTAAATATTATCATGCAAAATAAACATACTTTCGTACGTTTTAATGCGCGCATTATTGTTGCTCTTGACCTACTCAAGACAATTACTAACTCACATAAATGTTCATAGACAATATCAGCCATCTTGGAAAAAGTAGAGAAAGTAGTACAGTGGTAACTTTCCACACGTTTGCCGCTATTGCACTAGAGAAGTAGGCCGGCCGCCATCTTTCATTTGACATTTTACTGTCTTGCAAAGCTATTTACTTTTAAAACAATGCAAATTTTTCGTTTTATTCAAGTTTACTTTAATTTTAATAATAGTAATGGAACGGGTTCACGGTCAGCAATCTACGTTATATAATGCTTTTAATGAATTTGCCATATAAAATATGTAAAATATATTTATATAATTGTATTATTTATTAATATATTGTCTGCTTTTGCACTAAGAATCCTTCCGATAATAATTTAATTCAGCCTTAAGTCGGGAATTACAAAAAGGTCGCATTTTTGGATGAGTATCAAACATTTTTCTGCTGAAAAACTGCGTATACTTGACCGATATTTGTATTCGCATTTAGCGAAGGCCTAATTAAAGAACATGCTATTTCGGGGTTGGCCTCTCGGGCTCCCGATAGTAGTTTGGTGTCAAGGTTGCTTCTCGTGATTCCTCGCGCGTTATCGGTGATATAAAATGTGCCAAGGCCCTCTCCCTAAATGTTCCGGCAGCGGATTTCCCTATCTGATAAAAATAATCCTTTAACAAATACGTTGTTTGGACGAGACAAAGACAAACCTACTCGCGCTGACCTTGCTCTACACAGTTAATTGCTACATTATTAAGAAACGTTTAACCTATTTTCATGTACTAGATTCAACTAATTTAGTTCTTCACCTCAGTTCCTTACGTAACGCGATCGTTTTGTTTCTAGGAAGTATTGTAAACGGAGCCAACATCTTAATGACTTAGAATTTCCTTTCCTGCTCATTACATGTTATTGTTCTGTGTAATCTACATACGCTAATGTTTGGCGCTTGTATCGGTGAACCAGTTTCGCTATGACTCATTGGGAATTCCCGTTAATATTTACGCTGTAGGTACTACTACTTCCGTGAATTAAAATGATAAGGAAGTCTGATGGTTTTCGCTGGAAGGTCATGAGTTCTGAGGAGGCTTTGTTTTCGAGTGGTTCCGTCAGCTTCCTTCTAAGAATTGCATCATATTGGTCCAGTTTTGGGACCCAAGGTACGTCACATATTGAACTACTTAGTGGCAATTGGTGTTACACTCACGTGTGCCAGTAAGTAGGTTACAGTTACGCGAGCGAGCGAGATAAAAAAATAGGTCAAGTTATCTTTGCTTGTCCTCGTACCGATGAAATTATCGTCGGCCGTTGTTATTGCGCGTGAAAAAAATGTAGATTACGTAACATTATTTTATTATGGACGATGATATACGCGTTTTTTTTGTTTTGGTTATAATCTATTTTTGTATGCTCTTATAATAATATAAATAATTATTATATTACATAAGTCCAAATATATATATACTTTAGTTATTAGCTTGCTAGAAACTTCAATTCAACCTTATCGACGAGTATCGAAACAAAATTAGCAACATTGTAACCAACACAAATAGTTACATGATTTCATCGTTGTTTTAAATTAAAGAAAAAAAACAGATTCGCCAGATTCATAAAATACCAACCATACATACAAATAAAAATGAATATTAAGATTCATAGTAACATATATAGCACTAGTCATGGTGCACGAATAAATGCATACGGGCGGCCTCACGCTCTTGTAATACCTTCCGGACGACCTTGCTTTTTACTTCCTGTATTACATCACTAGCGTACATTTAATGCACTTTATTCTTGAACACTTCTTTGTCCTACTATTATTAGAGTACGGGAAACAAGTTAGTAATTCTAAGTCTGGTCTAGATCTATTAACTATAGTTTAAACGTTAGTTCGCTAGTCTGTGCTGTGCAGTTGCATATTGCGCAATCCCGCCCTAGGGACGTTGCGTCATACGTAGATAGCTAACTGACCTTTACACGATCGATTCATGTATCGTGTTTGTTTAACGGTTGGTTGGAATTGTATTAATTATTTAATTTATAATTACTTTCTAAGATATTTCAAACAATTTATATAGAAATGACGAAAAGTCTTTGCTTGAATCATTGAAGTCTACTAATAAAAGGTATATAGTCATAAATTGTACAATGAACAATATGTACTCTAGTTCCGTACATCCGTAGCGAGTGCACGCCGGTCGCCGGATTACAACCTTGAACCAGTTGTGTAAGCTAAGCACTCACAATGGCTTACGAAAGCAGTGCCAGGCGCCGCTTACGACATGGCAAATTACTCGATTGCAATTGTGGCCCCATGTACTTACAATTATAAATATAACTTGTGTGGGAGAAAATCTAAATTTATATGTAAAAATAGTTTTAAATAAATTTAATTTTTATTTAATTTTGGAGGGTAGATAAAAAATATTTTTGTTAAATTATTAAAAAAACATATAAAAAGAATCAATAAAAGACAAAGGAACATTTAAATAAGATAATAATGAATATACAAAAGATATAAATAATAAATATTATAAACAAAGATAAAATACGAAAACAGTAGAAACAGGGTGTTCACAAAGAAAAATAGATTAAAAATAGCGAAAATAGTTCGGAAGTGGAGTTATTTAGAATGATAAATGCTAAAATCTTTTGGCACGAGACGTAGCGGGCATGAGTAAACAAATTTTTAACATCGAAGTCAATGACACTATACAAACATTTCTATGAAACGGCGAACTCGATGATGAGTTCAACTCAAACAATTTATTAGTCATTGAAATATATTGAAATACAGTAGAAAGCCAAGTTAAAATTTTCAGTGATTCAGATTAGTCTAAATTTGATTTGATAATAGATATTACAAATGCGCATTTCACTGGGATAACTTTCGTTCTCATTTAATTTTTACACATAATTATTTATTTGTTTATTTCAATGATCTCTAATTTTACTAAAGAAATTTTTTTTTAATATTTTTCAAAAATTAAATAAATTAAAATATTTTGTAAAAAAAATACGATTTTGAGAATATAATACCTAATAAGAATCTTATTTAAAATTATTACATTTAAAACAGAAAATATCTTATGAGAATCTATTACAAAAATAGTTACATTCTAGAAAATAAAGTTCTTTACATTAAAATGAAAACCAAATAAAGAAATAAACTAAACCATATCAAAGTTATTTAGTATATTAGTACCATAAATCTAAATAAAAAATACTTACAAAAATATTTGCGGTAATATTGCACTCCTTATCCGGAATTATCCAAATAACGAAAATGTCATAATATCACAAAAAACAGCAAAACACAAATAACGTCTTGGGGGTAGTTTTCAAAAAAGTATATAAGATGTTTAAAAAATTCACTTGCAATCACGTCCAAATGAATTTGCCACTATCACAATGTTATGATGAAATTCACGAACGGCGTAGTACTCCAGTTACTTGGGCTCGTCTAACCTCAGTGAAGTCTAGAGTGCGACTAATTTTTGTAGTGGGGTCGGCCGACTCACGGCTGGCGCGCACACTAGCGCACCGCGTGCATGTGTGCGTGAAGTGCGCGTGTGTGCGCGCGCGCGTCTGTGTGCTATTTACGTAACCCGACAGTGTGTAATCACTTCAGTCGGCGCTATTGAGTCAATTTAGTGTCCGATTTTTTAGCCTAACGCGATTGAGTCATATATTTGTGGCGTTCTGCTTCTACGAAGTCGAAGTCTAATCTATTGATAACCGTTCGTTTTGGATACAATGGCGTAATTAATTTGAATGTGACCAAATTTTTGACAACTCCAATCCGATCTGGCCAATTTTTCGCTCGTTTGTAATCTATCGGTTGACGTAAAAACTTTAATTTGTGTGTCTTAACTGCTAGTGGTATAATATTTCTTTTGAATTGTTTCAGCAAATTATCTGTAATATCTAGACCGGGGTTGCCTGTAACTAATTTTGAATAATTAATTTCTTATAAGAAAAAATAATTTTATAATATTTTCAGCAGTTCTTTATGCGTTTTAAACTTTCCATTGCAAAGTAGGAATTGCGTGCCTTGTTTCTTAGGAATCTATTGAATTATGCGGAAAATGACTTATTACGTCTCGCGTAAAGTATTTCTGTGGTATAATTTAGATGTATTTACCATCTTTTAGTTTTATGCGTTAAAATTCTCACGGCAACTGGTTTATCAATCAATCGAGGTAACAGTGAACTTGGTTACATTTTTAGTAGTTTTTTAATTAATTATATAATAAATATACTAGATATCTATACTTTATGTATACTTTAATTAATTATATAATAAATATAATATATATCTGTACTACTTTTTGTCTTATTTTGTTTATATTCATACTGTAAATTTTAAATAATCATGTTAATTATGTTGTTTCCATCCATCCATCAATCAGCCTTTCAACGTCCACTACTGGACATAAGCCTCCCCTAATTCTCGCCACTCCGTCCGGTCCTGCGCCCTTGAATCCAGCATTTCCCTTTGAATATTAAATTTACGTTTCTTTTCGTGATGGTGATCATCGGGCCATTAATAATTAGAATCCTACGAAATCCTACGATATCCTTACGAAAATTCTTTGGAGTAGGCTTGGAACTCATAACCGTATTATTTTAACAAAACTTTAGACTGCGCTATAATAAAATGTTACATAATATATTCTATAAAAATATTAATATATAGTTTTAGCATTTCAGTACACGCTGTATGTTTTGAAACACTGAAATGGAGAGGGAGCCACTAATTAGATTTGCAATGCGTATTGCCTTTCTGTTTACAGAATTCTCTGAATGTGATCGCGGTGGTTGTGTGTTCGATTCCCACTGCCAGGAAAGAGTCTATTTTTATTTCTTCTTTGTTTTCTGGCAACAAGGCCAATCACGGCGTTGAGTTTCGCTACTCTGTACACTTTGTTTTGAAAATATTACGGTGCGTGCACGATAGAGCCTCCCCCCTGCCTTTTATTATATTAATGTGCATACGAGACACTTATAAAAACAAAACAAGCTATATAAATAACAACGCAACACCAAGCTTCTTACCAAAGAGAGGAAATGAAAAAAAAAATAATTACCCCGAGAAGAAATCGAACTCCCAACCATCGTATACAGTCAACCAGAGATAGATTCACTTCAAAGCCACTTAGTAACAAAAAAAGACACATATATAGAGAAGAATTCACTTATATTTAGATTCGATGATAAGTTATAAGTTTTCCGCGAATGTCAAGGTCGCGGCACTCACGTGTGGAATATCTGAGTGAAGCAGCGAAGCAGAGACAAACTAACTATGGACGTTTATCATATAATGGTAATGGCTGTAAATTTTCAGTATATTTATATATGTAATAGAATAGTAGCTAAATAGAATTGTTTTTGTCTGTTTGTTGTTTTATTGTCTGTGCTGATATTGATTGAGCTTTCAGTTAAATATTATTTATTTTTAAAATTTTTAGGCATTTTTGTATTTTGAAGTTGTTCTAATAAATGTCAGGCGGCGGAGCTTAACGTTGCTCTTTATTGAGAAATTCTCCATTCGTCATAATTACGTCAATAATAATAATTAGGTGTAATATACACACATATAATAATAATATATTTTATTTTTAAATAACTTTTCGTGGTAGACCACATATACCAAGATAGTCAGGAAGGAATCTAGTGTTGAGACATTAATTTTCATGTTATTTTTCCAGACATTGCGTGTTGGTTGGTGGAAGTGTGGAAGAACTGTGGAACTGCGCTTTATCTTGATGCCAGAATGAGAAAAAGAAAATATTTTTTCCCCGTAGTGGGCACCTATATATAAGTATAAATAGTTATATAGACTATTTTAATAAGTTAACATTATATTATGCGTTTTTGGTTAAAAATTGCAATATCTTGATTAAAATGTTAATTTACTAAGTATATGGATTTGAAAATGGACTTAAAAATTTGCAATCTCGTGTCGGATCCACGTGATAGAATATAATAAAAAGTCAAATAAAAACAAAACATAATATTTAATGTAATATATATTTTCATAAAAATTACCATTATTCCATATTGTTGATAGTTGCTTTGTAAATAAGAAATATAAAACTAATGTATCTTGTTATATGCACGTGTTTTTACTTATCATACTCTGAAATCTTTTGTATTTTATTTTGTTTTAAGCAGCAATTCGAGAGAAGAAACTGCTCAGCATTCCGTAGGTTCACCGTGGGGATGCCAGACCCAATGCGTTGCAGGGTGAGGAGCTCAGCTCAGAATATAAACTGAAAAATATTATAATTTTGATTAAGTCTCTCCTTTAATGACAACATATATACATAATATTGTAATGCCAAAAGAATAATCTTCAGTTTTCCATCTGTGTAGGGATACATTGGAACAGGATATTAAAGGAAATTAGACGAAGATTATTAAATTTACCGGAGATAACCCTAACCCCCCAGGGGTTGGTGGTATTTCCGGTAAAAAATAGTAAGATATGACATATATTTATATTGTCAGGTTCCCAAGAACATTAAATAATGTTTATGTTTTAATACAAATGTTTTTCCCATTAGTACACTTTTTCTTTTATTATTTTTATGCGAGTCAAAAATAACCTGCAACCTTACTGCTAAGACATTTTCTATCATGGTCCTTAATTTTGTAGAATAAAATTAGATAATACTTTATAGATATTTTACTAAAGATAATAATTAAAAAAAAATCAAGATACTTTGAATGTGTTTGTTCCCTTTTTTTTAAAATCAATATTTTTTTAATTACTTTTAAAAACAATGATTTGATCATCTATTTCTGTCTATATGAGCATCGATGTTATGACTTTCATTATACGAGTATATTCAAAATCTAAAATTATACCTAAATTCAGTTTAAAATAACAAAAAATATAGTACATATGTACTTGCATTTTTTCAACCTTCAAGAGTTTGTGCGACATCGCAATAAGGGAAAAAAAACACGTTATATAAGCCTCGTGGCTTGAATAACACATTTTTTTATATAGAAATATATTTTACAGAAAATGAATTTAGTAGAATATTTCATAACCTTGGTTTTATAAATCTTGTATATATTTCATATTATGTTATGTAAGTAAAGTGGGCTTTACATCGAAACATATAAAGAAGGAAATACTTGCTAATTATTAAAAATAATATTAATATTAGTGTATATGCAGTAAAAATGGTGAAAGGGTTTTCTTCATTCAGAGTTTTCTTCGCCAATTTTTTTCAGATTTTTTGTAATACTGCTTTCAAAAGTAAAGGCTAATTCCTAATAAACTATTTAAAATTTAGTTTGTAAATTCTCCTTGTGCATATTCATCATCAACAATCTATCCTCCTCTACTTAATACAGATTTTTGTATAATTAATATTTTTATTAGAAGAAAGTTTTATGAAAGTAAATCAAACAAAGGATTTGTATTGTTAATCAAGGCAGTATACAATAAAGCAGTATGACTTGAGACTCTTTGGATTAATAACAAGTGAACTTTTAGGACTTATTACTAATTTTTAAAAATAAGTGTTCATGAAATGTATGACAGCGCTAGTACTAAAAGTTATATACAGAATTTACGCATACCGGAATGCCTTATGTGTTTTGTTAGGTAGAGAGAAGCTTAGACAGTAAACGTGAGCGTTAATGTGCATAAAAGGGGCCCTTACACCTATACTTGGGTACCCGAGTGCCGCAGGGGACGCTCTTGCCACCGACGACATCCTCTCAAGCAGCCTCTTCCCAACCCAACCGGTGTCGATGTAAAGGCCAATAGGGCCAATAGCGTCACCGCAAACAAAATCTATATTTGAGTAGCAAGTCCCGGCAATGCTATGAGCTCCTCATCCTGCAGCTACCCTCACACACCCGCGCTGTGATTCCATGACATGCTAAGTTAGTTGTTTCTTCTTTGTAGCTGTAGGTGCTAAAGCGCGAAGCTGCAAATAACAAGTATAGACTATAAGAAGAGACAATAATAATATTAGTTAAATATATTATAACAAAAAGGTCTCCTTCACATTTTGTACTTACATCACATATATTCAGGTATGTATTGCAGATGATGAATAAAACATAGTTTTGATTTTATTTCCTAGAATACATGTATCATGAAATTCAAATACAGCAAAAACTAAATTTTTAACATATGGCCTACATCGCTTTGTTTTGACTGTAAGTAGATTTATTTATGATATTGTATACATTATTTTATCTTCAGGATTCTGCAGGTTTCTTAACGTGAGGTTCCCAGGTTCCCAGGTCCAGCATACAGTGTGAAGTTAAAAAAATATAATAATAAATTCGTTATTAGTTCATACTGTTAAAAGTGGAGAACAGAGTAGCTAGACTACCTTTTCGTCCATTCTGCTCTACCTAATATAAAATAATACAAATTATAAAAACTATAGAATTATAGATATAGAATACAGTTTAATATCCAACACGTGAATGGTTGCATAATGAGTTCAGCCATTAAATACCACGTGCTATAATTACCATGGCATCGCCACGTAGTAGGTACTTGTAGTTAATCGTTAAGTCTACTGCGATTTACAATTGAAAGAGGTAGGCTAGTGTTAAGACACTATCTTCCCTCTGCTCTACTTCTGAAGCTCAATTAAAAAATAAATTAAACGAATAATTTATAATATTTTTTTCGTAACACAATATTTACCTACTATCCGTGTTTCTATATCAAAGAAAAACGCGGTCAAGAACACGATAAGAATTTTATTAATGCAAAATAACATTTATTAGGTTAAATCATATTGTAATATTTGTTTGTCGTTATCATTTTAATGGATGGACAGAAGCTATTATTTTATAGTATTTTAGTTGATTGAAAAGTGGCAAAAGAAAATTTTTATTTTACTCCAAATCTTTAAATTTTAAATCCCTACTAATAAAATAATTTATAATGGGTAGTATAAGTTTTATTTCTTATCACTATGGGAATAATGATAATGATAAGTCATTGTTTACGGAACTCAACGCCGTGTTTTTTATAATGTGAAAATAGAAACAATTAATTTCCATAGTGCTTTCAGTTAAAATGCTCTACGACTGAGACGTGTATTAGCTAATATAGAGACAAAATATCTATAAATATTAGCTTCATGATTTTCCCGTCAAGCAACAAGGTATGCAGAAGGAATATAGTGTCAAAACACTCCGTTTCCCACTTTCCCATGAATTTTTCCAGATGCCATATTTCAATATAATTGAATTGAAAATATTAATAAATAATCTTAATTGTGAACGTCGCCTTATATAGCATAACATTGTTATATTATTTATTTAATACATTTTTTAATACTTTCACGTTATCATTTAAATTCAATAGTTCTACAATAATGTATACAACCTTGTTTTTTTATAATTTCGCATTAATTATAGATAAAATAATTAAAACGAAGACCCTCGACCGTTATCGGCTTAAATAATAACTTCCTATTCGATAATATTTGTTTTTGAAGCCAACCTCTTTGAGTATAAATGGTATTTTTAATGATTTAAAAAGTTTTATTTTATAAAAAATGTAAATGAAAAAAAAAAACCAAATGTTTAATTTTCATTTGAAATCAAAATATTTACGACCGAATCAATAATTTTAAAGTAAGCTTTTTTTAGCTTCGCGCTGTATCTCGTATATTGCAGGGTCGAATTCTATAAACGAAAACGCCATCTCAAGATCGATCTCACAGTTGACAGCAATTTATAAATAGTTTCATTGGATCTTAGTTATTTCTTTTTCACAGTGCGGGCGAAGCCGCAGATGAAAGATAGTATTTATTAAAAACAGTTTAAATAATAACTTGAATCACATCTAATATCAAAATCAATATTACAAAGTAGACAATTACTATGAAATACAATATATACAAATTATGTAAACATATTTTGTATATATTTACTAAGTTTCTTTGTCCATTGAATCGTGTTGACAATGTGTATTTGTTTATCATCATAATAGTATTCGCATAGGAATTTGTGAAAGACTTATTTTTAATTATCTATCAATCGGTTTTTATAAGTGTTTGAATGAGATACTAGCGACCTTAATGTGGCTTCGCCCGCTTGAAGTTATTGTTATATTTATAGCTACATTATACCATTTTTTTAACTTATTTTTTATATTTTGATGTATAAACTATATTAATAAAAGGCTTCGCTTAAATTCATACAGTAATTTAGATCTAGATCGAGAGACATAGTGATAAGTGATAAGTCATTATTTGTGGGATTCGAATTCACATACTCTGTTGAAAACTAACGCAACGTTTGGGTTTCTAATATTTATAATTTATCCTTTACTATATACAGTTTTGTAATAAAATGTTATAAATGAATTATTAAATATTAGTAAATATTTTATTAATTCGGTAGTAAATATTTTAATTTCAAATGAAAATTTTATTTTTTTGTGACTTGAATAAATTTTAAGTAAAATGAGTGAATTTTAAGTTTAAAAAATACAAAATTGAAGGTTGAAAGGGGAGGTTTTATGAATTTAGAGTCTACAGCCAATAAACGATGGCACCGAACTTCGACATTTACGTAACTTTCCTCAATAAATACCCTTTGATTCGGTTTTTTTATCTGACAAAATAACATTTACAAAAGTTGATGTTTTTATCCTATACAAGTATACAGCTTACGATATGTTTCCTCGAATATTGTAACAATGAATTTTTGCGGTAAAAATAACCTACTAGCCTTTCCAAATATGCAAGCTCATTTCATCACGTAGGTAAATACATATTTTGAGTGATGCAATAATTAATTATTAGTATGCAAAAATATTATTATTATTAATTTTGAGCAAAAAAAGACTTTTAGTTGCAGGTTCGATTTTCATGATGAAATATAGCGTTCAATTATTTTATTTATTATTTATTAATAATTATCCAACTAACCTTTTCCCATATGTTTTTTATTATCCACGTGCGATAAATAACCACATACAAGGAAACTAAATATATATATTTAATTATATGAAGATAAAGTTCAACTAAAAGAGTATTATGTAATAAATAGTAGTATCGTATAATATCGTATCGACAATATTTAATTATAACAATCACTAAAGTGTTTGTTTCGAACCACTAATCTGTTGATAACGGAGTAATGGAGTGAATCATGAAATAAAATTAGAAACATAATAAATTACGTCATTTTGTTTTTTTTTGTGAAAACATGTATAAATAAATATATACAATTGTTTATTATATCTTCTTTTCTATTTTTTCATACATTCACTTTCTGCTGACTTCGAGCCTATGAACTCAGGTTTAGAATTAGCGGTGTTGTTTTTAGTTAGCTTTATGCTGTATCGGCAGAGGAAACCTGGGAATCTAGTGATAAGACACTCACGTACGACTTCCGCTCCTCGTTTCCCACAAGTAAAATTGATTTATTGACACATTTATAGATTATATAATATTTACTAAAGCAATATCTCTAATTTAAACAGACGCAAAACCAGACGATGGAATATCTTGTCACCAGGTTCTCTCGATTTGGTTCTCTACCCTGCTATACGAGTTAAACATGAACTGTGTCTACAGTACTGCCGATGAGTCGTGGCCGCCTTGAAATTAGGGTTTTTGATTTTTTGTGCATTGTTGACTCAGGAAATAATAAAAAGTAAAAAATATGCTAAAATCAAATCTGTTAGCTATCTACAATCTACGGTTAGCTTCAGAACAGCCAAGACTCGACGACTGTATCTATTTTATATATATTTTATTTATTAAAGTATTGACCGTGCCCAATAACGTCGCTTGTTTGCAATTCATTTGTCCTTTCGTCCTTTTATTAGAAACGTATGTGTTCGGGGCACGTACTGTCATTACATCATCATTAGTTTTATTATGTCTTTAGCTTATACCAAGGTCAATTTTGTTTTATTTAAAATAATATGTAAATATATTTTTTTAGTTTTATCTTTTATCCCGCATATAGATGGATAAGTAAATAAATCCTAATGTTAAGACACGCCGTTCTATACATACCCATTTTATAGACATCGTGTGGATAGCGAAACTTAACGCCGCTGTTAAAAATCACAAATTACAGACACCACGTTTTAAGTAAAATCCCCAGAATGGTTATCAAAGTCAAAATCATCGTATTTACATTCAGTAGGTACCCACTTATTTTATATAGGTACATATATTTAACTTTTAATGTACATATAGTAATTTGTGTTATATATTGTGTAAACGTGAATCATTCGGTCCACGTGTATTTGAATTTCGACATATTTTTATGAGAATATAAGGCTTAGTGCTCAGAGCGATTGTTTTCAAGAGACTCCGGTTAAAATTACGTTACGTTATTATTTTAATAGGTTTTCTTAAACATTATGTATTATTTGGCCTAATCTGAGTTAATCTATATAAAAAAAATATATAATTTAATATATTAGTTTGTATAATTAATTGTTAGTATAATAATGAAAAATAGTTTTTTTTCTTTTGGACAAAACTTGGTCAAAAAGCGTGCATATCATACAAATATTTGTAACGGGCGGGCATCGAACCCACGGCATGTGGCCTAGCAATCAGATTCATTATCTATTAAAACAGTAATCCATTTGTGCCATTTATGACTCACTTACATCATATTTCCGGTACATTCAATAATAATTATGCTACGACGTAGCGTAGTTTCAAAGCGTGCCGAAATACTTGACAAAGTCATGGTCATTATTTTAATTATTTCATTAGATATCTTTGATCTGTTGGGGGTTTGATGTCCACTTGGGTAAATTACTTATTTTTATTTACTCGCTCTGGTAATATGATGAAGTGCGTCTAAATAAAAATTGGAAAGAGTGACTTAACACTAGGTTCCCTCTGTCTAAAATAATTATAAAAAAGCTTTTAAAATAAAATAGTATTTCCCGAAGATTCCCTTTAGATTTCATTCACTACAACGTACTTGGCACCTTCTCAGCAACATATATATTTGCTTTTAAAAACAATTCCGTGAAACAATTTATTTACATACAAAATTATTTATTTAATAAGAATTTTATTTAATAAGAAATTCCTTATAAAAGATAAAATATATAGATAAATTATTGATATATACAGATAAACTGGAATTATTTGGTTTTTAGAAATACTTTTGTTATCAAATTTCAAATGCAGACTAATTACATTATGTGTGAAGTTAGCAAGATCAATTTTTTTTTAACTGTATGACTTCCTCCATATAGTAGCAGAACCTGTTGTCAAGATGCTCTTTCTCTCTATTTTCCCCAAGGCTAATTTGGTCTACTGCTTTGGACCTTCCATCCGAATTTGATACATTGGGTGTGGAACTTAACGCCGCGCTAAATATACAAGGAAACGAAACTAATAGACTAAAACCTGCCCCAAGAATGGAATATGTTTTGTTATATTTTGTATATGAAAATGTTCTTCCTATAAAACTATAAACTATTTCTATGATGTAATACTATAATCATTTGGATCACAGCGGAAATGCCGATGACTTTATATTTTCCTCAAAATTTAAAATGTTAAAGACGATATTGAATTTTATTACTTGGTCAATAAGTTTCAATTTGCTTTGTACAATATTGTCGGTATTATAATTTATACTATATTTTTGTTAAAACTACTACTATTATTATATTATATTAAATAATGAGAACATCTGTTGTTGTAGTTAATGATTGTTTTTAGGTTTACGCTGTAGATGCGGGGGCATGTAGCCCAGATATCTACCCCAGATGGGAGAAACTTGGGAACCCAGTGTTAAGTTAGACACTCCGTCCCTCAATTAGAGGCTTCATTTCCCCACTTTCCGCTAAATTCTTCAGGATTTGCGTGTTGAGTAGCGGAACTTAACGCCGACATAAAATAGTTCACTTCTAAATATTGCTTAGTTCATATATTTTTATTAAATAACAATTTCTCCTCGTTTTTTAGTATTCCAAGGATTCGTGTGAGCACCAATCGCATTGCAGAGAAAGAAAATCTTTTCTCTTTCTGCCTAACCAAATTAGAAATAATTATAGTAGTGAAGCCTTCGATGTTTTATAAATGAACTGATGATAGTTCTAAACAGGCCCCCAAACTTTTGAAGAAAAACATTTCTGATAATTGTTTCTTGTCTTTCTATCTTAATTACAATATAACTAACTTCTAAAAAACCTGATAATTGTTATTATTTTAAAAAGATTCTTCCTCTAAAAAAATGGTATTGGAATTCCAAACTACGCGCAGCTAGCAGGTTCTAGCTCTCAATGCGTATCGTAATAAAAAAAAAAAAAATTATAGCACAAAATTATTTTAAGTGCTTCCTTTTGTGATAAGTTTTTAGGAATATATTTTTCCTTAGCCTAGCCTAGCAAGTTATTGATAATAAAATCAATTAAAAAAATACTGAACCAACTTTAATGGAACTATTATTATTATCTTAGTTGGGAAATAGTACCTTTAAATAATAAGAAAAACATATCAATATTCATGTATTTCCGATAATTTGTGGATAAACATAAAAGACATAAACTAACGAAATATTGCCAACTTGCACCAAAGCCTAATAGATATTCATATTCAAATAAATTATTGGAATTTGTTAAAAAAAATGTAAATTTACGTCACATTTGTTAGCATTGGTCTATCTAGACAAGTTTATAATCTTAAGTTAATTAATTAAATATTTTTTATTTAATGTCTCAACGATTTTAAATGTCACGATGACATTCAAATTCAATTTTGAGAAGTGACGTGACGTAGAAATAATCACATGACTGTCTATTATATCTTTGCAGGCTTTACCTGATGGCTTTACCCTGGATGTACATGCCTATAATTGTATTATAATAAGGTTTTTCTAAACAAGAGGATAACTATTTAGATATTTTTTTTTGGTTTAATTCCTACTGGAGAAAATGAATTAATTTTATTTTCTCGCCGTAGAGTTGCGCCACCAACGAGCAATGTCTTGAAAATTGGGAGGAAAGTTGGAAACACAGGGTTTTAACACTAGATTTCTTGTTGGAGATACTTCCTAACATTACGAGGTTATGTTTATTTTGTTATTTTCTTATATTTATGTAGTTATTTATTCAGTTTTGTATTCAGTATTGCGTGTTTTGCTTCTAAATATCAACATCTTCAGGAATTTTATACTACGAGTATCTCATATGATAATTTTTTATTTTACTTCGAATAATTTATTTAGTTGATATTAAATTATTTATATTTTTATATTATTTGTTTTTGTTTATTATAATTTTTTTATATTATTTGTTTCTTTTCACTTTTTTTATATAAGAACCGGATTTGAGATTGCTTTTAAATTAGATAAGATTAGATTATACTTTATTTGCCGTGTTGTGCCCAAAATAAAAACAGAACAGAAAAGAGTTAAATAAAAACTTGTATGCAAAGTCGCGCTTACTGCTTCAAGCAGTCTCTTACAGGCAACCTTTGATATAAAAAAGAAAAGAGTGCAATAACATTACGTGCACATAATTATAAAAAAATAAAAGATAATAACAAGTAAATGTAAAATATACTTATGATATATACATAAATATATATAAACATATATATTCTTATACAAACAAATACTACCTTCCAGAGAATAGCATCTTTCACAGTAAAGGAGTTGGAATAGAAGTAGATATGGCAAGTTGGAACTTTGAGGAGAATCGAAACCAAGGTAGTTGAATCGCTCTTTTAAATAAGAGAGAGAGATGAATAAAGAAGGCTTTAGAGCTTTTGTCTGTGAAAGAATCAGTTGAAAACAATTTAATAATTACTAAATAAACAACTTAAACAACCAAACTAAAATCAAAATTCGATATTAAATGATAATTTTTCAAAACATTGAACGTAAGCAGTAAGTAGGTAGTAATATAAACATTGTTATGATGTTAATTCTGTTTTTACACCGTTATCAGTAATTTATCAGAAATTCCTCGCGTCCTGCTCGAACAAAGAGAAATTTCACAATATTATTACGAAATTGTCGCCCTTATCAGTGCGATAAATCCTTTGAACGACAACGTGTATAATCACTTTCGTAGGGTTAATAAACAGCTTTAGTGTGCCATGATATTGCAGATATGTATTGCGAAATATTATTTTGTATAGGGGACTAAGGTTCAAAACTTCGGCCTAAAGCCTAAAGCGCAGGCAGCCCTTAAGGCCGAACTTTTTATTTTACTTAACTTCAAAACTTAGGAGTTCCCTCTCACTGCATCACGTTGCTCTATATATATGTGATATTCGTGTATTTCTGCGGTTCAATAAGCAATATTTACAGTATATGTATGTAGTTATAAAAAAACTAAAAAACACATTTTTCTTCACATTCTCTGCTTGGAGCTATAAATTGTACGAGCTTAAACGCAAATGAAGCAAATAGCTAGAAACCTCTAAAGAGTTCTAATATTAAGGTCCTGGCTCCATCATCACACCAGCTCTTTGGTACCATAACTGTTAGGTTTTATGAGAATATAATTATTACAAGATTCTTAGATTTTATGACATAGTTTTGATAGCGCCCGACCTAATAAATAATAAAAAAGTTCTTGTAATGTTTTTTGACTAATAAGGTAGAGAAATATTTAAATAAATATAATATTTGTTGACCTTTCGCCATTATCAACGCATATTGCAATTATAATAATGCCACGACGTCATGTTATCAATATTGGAAAATTGATGACTCAATTAAATATCGTTAGGCTGTTCCTTATCATATAATAAAATTTCCCCCTACTTATATAAGTATATATGTATGTATGTATGTATGTTGTATGGAAAACCTAATAAATAATAGGTCAACGAGAAGTTTGAATATATTGTATAATTCATTATAGTAAATAATTTTAATTATGATAATAAATAATAAGTAATTAGTAGGTAGGTATATGTTATTTTAAAGTAGTCGTTTTTTTATCTTTATATTTGCATTATTTGTATTTATTATATTTAGGGATTAATGTAAGAATCAGTTTACTTTAAAATCGACGAACTGAATACGGTAGCTACGATAGATCTTTAGGTCCAAGTTATTTATATCTACTACTGGGCAATAGGGTAGGACGTGGTAGTTTTGGGTTCGATCCCATCCTCACTCGTAGATTTGTTTAATAATACATATTTTTGTATATCTCCGCTACGGTACAGTCGGTCACCTCACCGCCACGTAATACGTAATATGTTGAATTCAGGCGAAAGGTGACAGAGAGATCGGACAGTTGAACCCAGGATACCGATCGTAAACGCAGGTTCGATTTTCACATAGAGAAATGAATTATTTTTAATTTTTATTCATTCGCTTACTCAGTAAAAGGAACCATTGTAAACATAACTTTTGCTGTTTTTAAAACATAACTGTTTTTTTACTATTTTCTTATATGTGCAATAACGTAGAGTTCTCTTAAGCCATACGTAATATCTTTAAAAAATTAACACTGGGTTCTCTTTGCCTATCCTGATATGAAGCGAAAAAAAGGATATTATTAGACTAATATATAAAATGATATCTAGATTTCTAGATTTCGTAATAATACACTTATATATACTTTAGTCGTAGACACTTGAAACAGGATGACTTCCTATTACAATGAGTCACGGCTAGTTGGCGCCAAACTTGATATCATACGTTTTTTTATTTCTCTTACTATGACTAACAAAGACATTAATATTCATAGCTTTTAATTATACATATTTTAACAAAAGAAGCAGAAGAAGAAGTGTTAGATATTTCATTTTCCATTTTCCACGAAATTTCCGAGACATTACGCGTCGAGGGGCGAGACTCAACGTTGGGCTTTATTGTTTTACTAAAAGAAACGAAAATAACCCATTGCCTCGAATAGGAATAGAACTCACAACTGTTATGTTCACAGTTAAACATTGAACTACGACGATCTTGTCAATACAATACATAAATATATACATATATATATAAATAATAAAATAAAATATTAACTTTGACTTATTGCGTAATCTGTACACCGCGTCACGGTCACGCGAACATAGTTTGATAAACAATTTCATAACTACACAGTACAGCGGTGCATGTGTTGTGTAATACTTAAATATAGACAAATGTTTACATCGACACTGTTGTGGCGTAGTGGTGGTTGACGCGATGGTTATAGGTTCGATTCTGATTTGGAATATTGAAAGTTATTATCATTTGATTTGAGTCCCTCCACTTAACACACTATGCCTTGAAAATTTAGCAATAAGTATGGGAACGGAGTGTTTTAACACTAAGTTCCTTTTGCCTATCCTGCAAAGCGTGAGGCTGCTTATAAATAACATAATGGTACAGTACCATTACACGCGATATGTATGCGTTAGATTTTCTAAAATATTGTATACCTTTAAATACCTTAATACATATACCTTTATTAAAAGCAACAGGTACTTTGTTTATAAAAAAAACAAGTAATTGGCTATCTGCTAAAGGTCGATTAAGAAATTTGATTATTTATCAAATATAGTATAAAATTGTCTAGACTATATAGGTTTATCTTAGATAAAAGTAAAAAAAAGTGTTTGCAATGTCAATGTTTATTGCAGATGTACAGACTATTAATATTACACTCGGAAATTAATTATTTTTAATACACAAAAAGACAAGGTTCAGCGTTAAATGAATTTTGGCGGAAAGCGCAGAATGGAGTGTCTGAACACTAGATTCTTCCTTCTTATAGATATAGCAGGGTAGATGAGATAAAACTCACCAAATAATACCACTTACAATATAGAGAAAAAATATATGTACATATTTTAAATATTTAGGCTATAGAAAATTTGGACTTTTTGAAAGAAAGAAGAAAGTTTAAGCTGAACACTAAGGAAAGAAGAAGAAAGGTCCTCTAATGGCGACCACGTCTCGGCAAAAGGAGTACAGGCCGCCCTCCAACCAGGTGGATCGACGACTTCAAGAAGGCAACGGGAACCCGCTGGATTTAAAGGGCGCAGGGCCGGACAGGTCCAGCAGTGGATTTTAAAAGGCTGATGGATGGATACATATATCCCAAAGATAAATTATTAAGTATTTATTACGTTCATATTTTTCATACAAACAAAAATTAAACTAAAGAATTAACTAAAAGTTATAATATTATTAAACACTAGCGGACCCGGACGCGGCTACGCCTGCTTGAAATATAAGAATATAATTTCTATAGAAATATAATTTCAATCTAGACGAAATGCTAAAAGTGACTATTATATTTATTTTCATAAGGATGAATATCAAAATGACGCGGTAACGAACGCGGTCGCGTAGCGACGACGGTTGTTATTAACACGGCAGAATAAATTGCATGTCAAATTAGAAAGTATTTTAATTTATTAGTACATAAGTGTAATGTAATGTTATATAGCCTATAGCACTTCTGAAGAATGCAGCTTTCATACAAAACAAAAACATAGTAAATCGATCCTGTAGATCCAGAGATCTTAGCGTTCAAACAAACAAACAAACAAACAAACAAACAAACTCTTCCGCTTTATTATATTAGTATAGATTATCTACAATAACACAAAGTCCGCTTCAGTTTTCTAGAAACACTACGCTGAAAATTATCTTTCATATTTCCTTGAAAACTTGCAAATGTTACAAACAGGCCTTGATAGTGGCTATGATTCAGATTGTTTTGCTGCCAGTATTGCGTCTTAATTGTAGTTTATTTTCATATATATTTAGGAAAATACCTTAATGGTATAAACACAAATACTATATGTTAATATCTGTGAAAGATAAACTAAGCAAAAAATCATATAAACATACATCTTAAGACAGTTATGATGTCTCGTTGTTTAGTTCCATCTTTAAAAGAAACTCTTTAGTTTTACAGTGGTTTTTGCAAAGCATATACCAGTCAGAGGAAACCTATTTTTAAGACACTATCCCATATTTAAGTCTAAACTGAACTCTCTCTTTGAGAAAATAAGAATAAATGAAATATGATCATTCTTCCGTGATGGGATTTGTCCTATTGCGTTGCAATAGCCTTAAGGGTTTCCTTAATCATAATAGAATGAATTATGTATTAGGAATGGTGTTTTTAGGAAAAAAGAACCTATTTTACAAAACGAAGGTTATTTTATTTTTCTTAAACCTTGTACACTCTAGTTCTAGTAATATCCCGAGAATTCTATTTCCTAATAACACAGACACATGTTACAGTAAATTGTACTTTATTTCATAATAATGAAGCTTAAAATTGAATGTAATCCCAACTGCGTAGTTGACGCCGAAAAGAACTAAAAATAAACACCACGTGTTTTATTTATCTATAATGTTTTTCGCGATATGGTGCATCATATTTGAAAACTTGTGACGTATAATAAAATAATTTCTAAGACAGTCGATTATTTAAACATATTCTAAGATCTAAAGGATCTTAAGAGTAGGGCGGTAGATTATTTTCTGATTCTTTTTTTCTATTCTTTAGATAGATGTAGTGCGAGTTTTAGTTCCGCCATCCAACATTCAATGGTTTTACAGAAAGATTGAATGTTGGATGGTGGAACATTAAGATATATAAAAAAAAATAATTTGCAGTTATAAATTATTTTAAAATGATAACTTTAATAACACACAGACTTAAAAATATATTTATCTGATTATATTAGAATTTAAAATATATCACAATCATCAAAATATTGCCTAATTATTAATGTTATGTTGTAATTTTGTGTAATAGATATTTAATCTATACTTATAATAAATTCGTAACGGATTGATGTCTGTATTTGGAAGATAATAATAGGACCTAAGACAATGATAATAAAAAGTTTTGTTTGTCTGAGCGTTTGTTCACGTTCATCTCAGAAACGGCTTAACCGATTTAAATGCAGTTTTCACTATTGGATTCTGTTAAGCTTCACCTCCATTTAGTGTTTGTTTTATTTCAATCTGTTCACAAACAAAAAAGTTATGTCAATATTGACAATATTGTTACAAAATAAATGTTATATTGTGTTTGCTAAAACTTTAGCTATCAAATGTATGGATATTCTTTTTGAAATGATAATATTATTAGGTCATGAAAGTAATTGAGACGAGAAAATGACTAATAGCATTGTTCAAGCGGGCGAAGCCGCGAGTGGCAAGTCATTAATAATGTAATAGTACATACGTATATATGTATAGGATGTACGTGACATTGGTCGGTTGTTGTTCTATTTGGGCGTTTGCCAAACCGTGTGACACAAATTAACTAAATCTTTAACACACTTTGTCATACAAGATCTATATTTTAAATTTTTAAGTATAATATTTTCGTAGTTTCCTTTAGTAATTGGTGTATTTTCTAATAATTATTGATTACCAATTGTAATTTTTTGATACTGATTTAGAGATCTTATTTCTTGACAGAAATCTTAGCTAAACCAACTCAACTTCAATAAATTTTATTAGAAAAAATACTTGGTAGAAATAAAAACTACTGAAATTTAAAAAAATGTCCTATATGGGTATATAGTAGAGGAATCTTTTGGCCTTGTTATAAGTATATGAAACACCTGCATAATACAACAAATGTATGAAAAACCTGAGTATTCCAAATAATTTATATATTCTATATAAAAAATTGTTTTCAGATCAAGCGATCGTATATTTTACAGCGTTATCGTTGCTTGTATTGCGTAATATATATTTTTTTTATATTTTTCGGTAGGTATAAAAGGTAATAAAAGATGGAAAAATAAAAAAGTAATATTTTTGTAATGTTATTTGACACTAAAAAAGTTATTGAATAGCTAAGTCGAGCTTTGACTTCAAAGCGGGAATATGAAAAAAGTTATTTTAACGAGTGAAGATATGGTTATGGAAGGAAACATCAGGGATAATCATGGTCATCCACCACTGTCCATACCATATCTTGCAGAAATTATATACTCATAGCTTGCAGCTTCACGGTTTTTCCTGGCAGACGGAACCTAGCGTAGCTCCATTCCTCACAGTCCGCCTAGGTTTCGATATATTAAACGAAGATCGAACATACAGCCGGCGAAGTGCCACGACGACCTCTTTAGCCTTTTAGTGTCTATATAAATATATGTATAAATGAATCAAATATAATTATCGATTTGATTCATATAGATATTCCCCAGAAAGAGTGAAAAAAAAAGATAATATAAACCCGGATTTCACTACGTCACTATCATAGTTAAGTATCCCAACACTACGTCACGGAGGTTTCTCGTCATACATTTAATGACTTCGATGAACCTCTCATGTGTATTAGATTATAAATACGTCATAACAAACGTGTTATGTTATTTCCCCTTTATAATATTGAGTTTGGCGAAATAATTTGATTCGTACGTAATGCAACGCGACGTGCGATTTGAAACCGGTTACAGGATAAATACAGGTAATATACATATTCTTAGTATTATTTCTTCGTCATTGAATTTTTTATTGATTTTCTAATGATAACTAATACTGCTTGAAATATTCTTCAAATTTAGCAGAGTACACATTCTTTACAATTTTAGCGCGAATATCCATATCGATTTATACAATTTTTTTTATATATCTCGCAAGTACCAGGGTAGGCAGTGTTAAGATTAACAACCGTAACCGCAAATTTTGATGAAATTTTGTATGGATTTTTTTAATCGAAAAAATATTTCATTGAACACGTGTTTCATGCTCAACATGTTTAATAAACATTCGTATAGTTCAAGCGGGCGAAGCCGCCCAGGTCGGCTAGTATATTATAAAACTATTAACTATTAATATAATTATTGTAATACTATAATAAGGCTTATTACAAAGAAACAAGAGTCCCTATATGACGAAATCATGTTATTTTATACATGAGTCATAGTTAATTAAAGTTAATTTTACTCGAGATTTGAATATTTATTAGTAATATGGTAAATCCAGAAGTTTTGTGAAAAAATCTATTTCCTTCTTGAGACCGTTGTGGTGCAGTGGGGCAGCGTCGGTGGCGTTAGTGCAATAGTTATGGGTTCGATTTATAGTCTGGGAAATGTTTATATTAAAATTTAGGATAGACAAACCAAAAGTTTTTGTTTTGTCACTCAACATACGAGAATTTTCTGAAGAGTGCGGAACGTAGTGACCTAATACTGAGATTTCAGTTTGCTTTCTTTTTTATCTACCCTCCATAGATTCCTGGACATAGATAGGTATGAAATAAATGAATCATAAAAACACAACAAAGCATCGAACGTAATATAATGTTCATGTCATAAAGGCATTTAATTGAAGTTATATCACCAAAATCAATGAAATAGTCATCACCAGATATATTATACAAGTTCTATGTAGTTGCAATACTACTATGAATGATACTATAGATATATATAATAAAACTAAACTATACTAGATATATCTAGTATAATATATAGTATATACAACTACAGATATACAAGAATAGTAGGATCTAGTATAGTATTAGCCAGGTGTACCTGCCCCGTGAGGCGTGCACGTGAGTTGCGTAAGCCAAGGTTGTTGCGTAATACACTCGTGTGTCATCCATTCTCTAGTAAACACTATGTATTATTTCCTACTTTAGTTGTTTTATATTTTATTCAGTTTCATAGAACAGAAACTAATATCTAGACATTTCATTCTCTGTTTTTTTGTTTTGTTAAGACATTGAGTGTTAAGGTCCGTGCTCTATTCTCTTTCCAGTACAAATGCACTTCTTTAATTTCCCTGAACGAGACCTAAACATAGATATTATATCGAATATATCGACTGCACAGCTTTTAGTCTTTATTATGAATCAATCCTCAATTGGACTATAAGTATATAATATATACAAATATAATATATTTGGTATATACACAGGGAAAACATGTCGAACAACGAAAATTATTTATAATTAATTTTACAATATATTCCTAATAATTGTACGGTATTTCATAATAGTTTGTGGTTTTGCTATGCTATATTATTTTTTAAAATAAATGTGTAAATTACTTATTATAGACGTTTATAATGGCGCCGTTGTGGCGCTGTAGAATATAATCTGGTTGTAACCGCTATAGGTGCAGGTTTGTTTTCTTTTGGTAAGGTTCAGAGCTGAAGACTGGCCGTTATCTAGTTCTGATGAACTGGGTGATTTATGGTCAATTTAAGAATGTAAAACTTGCTCTAAACACCATGATAATTTGGAATCCCTAATACAATCCTTATGATTTGCAGTGTAGACTCTTCCTATAGAAAAAGTGCATATGCTGCTATTGATAATTGCAATTGCAGCCAAGTATTAAACTAACACACTGTAATAGTAATAAATGTTACTTACTAATAAAAAAAATATTTTCTTTATAACAATATTTATGGCAAAACTAAGTAAATAAAAGAAAAAAAGTAAGTAAAAGAGTTCATACAAATTTTTATCAACTTACAATTGACGCAAATCGCATTTTCGTTCTATAAACGAAACAGTCACGTTTATTAAAACTTTGAAAATTCATTTCGGTCTTTTCAAAAGTCAAAAGTTTTCTATAGAAAATAACGCAAAATAAAGGAAAACTCGAGAAGAAATTAAGAAAATAGCCACGTGACGTGTCGGTCACATGCCCACAGTAGCCAAAGAGAATCTTTAGTAAGGCTGTTTATTTTAAAGACTTTTCAAAGGTTTGTGTAAATTTTAATTTCACTCTTTGTATTTGTGTAACAATTGTTATATAAAAGTAGGGATGGCGTGAGAGATCGAGATTGTGAATTTTATTTTTTTTAGCTCCACACTGCTGTCCCACACAGAATAGAGTAGGCAGAGGCTACCTGGAACCTCAGTGGTAAGACACTCCGTTTGCTCTTAGTGGCAGAACTCAACGCCGCGCCGTGCCTGATTACCAGAGTCAGGAAATGAAAAATATCTGTTAGTACCAAATAACTATTAAATATATGAAGTGTGTGTACGTCTAATCGATTATTACTCGTAAACATGTCAAAATCTCATTTTAACCTAAAAAAACCACAAATATTTGGCATGTAACCTAATTCCCTTCTACAATATATCATTATATAGGTGCTCATACGTTATCAAGTGTATTTAACCTAGAATTACATCATCTACTGATATGTAAAGTTACTCAACTGAGGTATGTATAGTACTGTCGAAGAGTCGTGCCCACTTAGAATTACCTGCTGAAGAGTGCGCAGATATTATTTTAGGTTTCTCTAACTTTTGATTATTTTCTTCCCAAGTGAACACGGTCACAACTCGTTGACCGTACTGTATGAAGCAATCACTTTAGCCCTAAAATAATTCACAATATTTTTTATTGGATATCGATAAACGCCGAGATTGGCCTCTTTTTGATAAACTGGGTTTTGTGATAGTGTTCATTCTGATTTGTTTTCGTAAGAATTACCTAATAGTTTGTTTTTTATTTTACATATCACATACATAATTTTGATTTGTAAAAAAGATATCTTAAGTGTTGGATGGCGGAACCCAATTCAAATTCCAATTCAAAAATTATAGAACCTAACTTATGAACAAACAATGCAAATGTGGATTGCAGATACACTTAAAGTAAAATGAAATATTAAATATTTCATTTCCTCGAGGGGGAATCGAACCCACAACCTAGCTCGTATACAGCTACAATCTGTGCCCCAGCGCCATGACTGGCATCAATACAGGCTCAACAGGTTCTACACTAAATGCACGTGCACTTAATAAGTTTAACTAATTAAATATATGTATATGATTTTCAAACATTTTTTTTCGTATAGCACGGTGGGCAGTGGGAACCTAGTTCGTGGGAACCTAGTTCCCACCTACCTAACCTAGAGAATATTCCGATTGTCCACTTTCTGCCGAATTTTCAAGGCGTCGTAGAGTTGAGTCGCAGAGCTCAACGCTGTACTTTATCTTGTTAGAAACATAAAAATACATTCCCCTAGTGGGAATAGGGACTGTGCCAAAGCGCTACGAAGGCTTTTATTTTCGAAAATAAAAATAAATCATATATTACAGAGTTTGGGATTGAAAAATCTTCCCATCCCTATTTTATATTGAACTTACATAACTCACCAAAGCCATGCGTCGCGTGCCCTGCACTCCACGTGACAGCTCGTCACGTTGTTGTTTCAAAATTTTGTACTGTAGATTGTTCTAGAAATATATTTTATTTTATTATTTGGTAAATGCATTTTATTAAATGTATTTCTATTGTACGAGTATATTTAATATTTAAAGAGATAAAAATAGAAATGTTAAAATATTTTGATTTCCTAGCTCTAGAAATGAAGCAAAGCATGGTGTTGAGTTCCGCTACTCAACACACAATGCCTACAGAATTCAGGTTCGATCTCCACTCGGGGGAATGAATTATTATTTATTAACATTTTCATTTCTTCGCCCCCAAGTACGGCGTTAAGTTCTGCCACTTAATAAGCAATATCTAGAAAAAATTGGCGAAACGTGAGAAACGGAGGATCCTAAGCCCACATAACAAATTATTTACATAAACACTTATCGTATAATAATTGATTTAATCAATTATTTTATTTAAACAAAAGGAAATGAAATCTTACCCAAGTCTATCAAGCCGTACATAACACGTTTGTCCTTGGCCGTCACGTTTCTACGTCTATGGACACGAGTATCCATATATAACGTTAGTAGGTATCGTTTATATAATTTAGCTTGTAGTTGTTTTAACGATATTGTTATAGTAATACAGAAATGTTAAATTAAAGTAAGGTATTATATATATTGTATATTTTTAGTAAGTTGCAGTATTAATACATAAAGATCAAAAATATGCGTGTGAAGTTATTAGTTTTTTAGCTTCATGCTAAATCCCATTTATAGCACAGTAGGCAGAGAAAACAAGAGTATTATTTGTTTAATATCGGTACTCAACGCCGCATTTTATTTTATGATAAAAAAAATGAAAATAATTTCGCCCAAAGGGGCATAAAACTACAATTATCGAGATTTAAAGAAAAATTAGACTTTTATTACATTTTATCATACATGGTGAAAATATTATTATGTAGAGAACATAGTGTTGATATACTCCGTTCCGATTCAGACACTTCCGCTTCACATTTTCAGCGAAATTCTCTAGAGATTGTGTAAAACATATTTATTTATTATCTAATTTAACCCTTTGAAAATTGATATAGGGACTAAAACGTTTATTCCATTAATAGAAAAGAGTGGAAATAATAATAATTCTATAACCTAGTCTATGTTAATAGACCTAGGCATTGGTATAGGTCGTGCGTGACGTCAGCATCTACATCAGGAACACGGCTTCCTACGTAATAGTACTAACAATTAGCTTATTAGATATGTTATAATGATACAAGCTTCCCGTACGTGGCTTTGCCCGTGTAAGTTTCCATTTTCTCAACACATTTTTTGTAGTATTTATTCGTTATAGAAATGAAATCAAAATATTTTTTATTTAATTAGATAGACCACAGGCTTGGAAAGCAGTTCTCCTAGGAAGAACCGGTAAGAAACTCAGCAGTCTTTTGAAATATAACTTATTACTTTTGTACTAATTAAGAGTTTACATTTCAAATCGCACGATTCTTTTTGTCCATGAAAATAATATTTAATACAAACTTATTAATTTCCCCTATTTAATTCGGTTAGAAGCGATTTTTTAAAATTTCTTTCCTAGTGCTTACTTATGGTCTATAAAGAATCTATCCGCCTTTCAAGATTCTATGTTATGGCCATATGTTATGAGTCACTACCGAACCCGCAACCGTTTCGTCTAAAGTCATACGCTAGTACTATTGAGCCTCTACTTCCTCACGATATCATTTTATTTGTACCTATATTTCGAGTATAGTCTTTTCTCATTTACAGAGAATTTGGGATTTTGTCAATTCGTCGGGTTCGGGATTCGTCATGGCGGACGCCATTATCATCTGGGAATTACAGGGCGATTATTAATTATTAATAAATTGTGTACTATTTTTAAATGCATTATTTAAGTATTTTTTCTAGCAGTGGAATTACGTTTAAATTTCATAAAACAGCAATTTCATTCTTTTTCCCTCAATGCAGTGTAGTCAGAGGGAATCTGGTGTTAAGACACTCCATTCGTGTCGTGTTAAATTGGCAATGTTTAAATCTCGTATTGCATTTTGAGCAGCGGAACTTAACGTCACACTGCTCTCGAATAAGTCAACAGTTAAACATTTTAAATTAAAAATTTTTTTAAAAATTCTCGGAAGAATTCTTAACACTTTAAAAATCCTTCCGAGACTGCAAACGAGACGGTCGTGGGATCGCTTCCCATTCCGTGAAATTAATTGTTTTATATTTTCATTTCCTCGATCTGGTAACGAGTTCCTTTACAACACGGTTTGCCTCGAGAATTCGGCGGAAAGTACTCTACAAGGATCAGAGGTGTTTTCACGGGAACAAGTCTTAACGCTACGTTCCCAACTTCATTTTGTTAATCCTGATGCCTTCCAACAATGGACAGAGATCCAGGCCATCAGTCGTAAAGATCCAGATCGAAGATCATCATCACCGTCTCAAACACCTCCTTTTCTCGTTGCTCGAACTAACCCACTCTCATGACGTGTGGACTCTCCCCCCAAGCACTAACAATCAGTTTAAATCCACCTTGCAAGCTATCATATCGATAAAATTCTTCCCTTATCACACTGACATAATGTTAAGTTACGTGTTCTCACGTACTTATGTAACGGCGGGTTAGATAGTTTAATAATGATTATCGATTTGAACGTGATATACAATATATGTATAATAAAGGTTATCATGATAGTGTGATATGATATGATGTACTTTTAAATTGTAACACGTATGTAGGAAATAGCAATTTGCTTGTGGCTTTGTGCTTATAGGATAGACAAATGCTTGACAAGTGATTTCATAAATTTTTGTTTAGGTTTATTTTTTTTTATTATTCCGAAAGAAGATTAAAAAATTATATCGAAAGCTTACAGTTGAAAAACTAAAAAAGTATCCAATATAAACAATTACAGATTAAAAAACTATTGGAAACATAGATTTGGAAATATTTAATTATTCATAATTGTATAGTTAGCAGCAGAAATTTGAAAACATCTTAATTTGTCTTAAATTATCATCAATTTTTATTAGAACTTCAAATGTGGTAATGTTATTAAGTTTAAAAGAATATTAGAATAGTTCTTCCAACACGGGAGTTAATTTCTATCAGAAACATGGAGGTCTAGTACTCTAGTTATGGGCAATAATTTCAGCGTACTTACTGTAAACCTCATATTTGAAATAGTCTTAATTTAGTTTTCAAGATGAAATATAAAAACAGAACTTAAACGTTTAAAATTAAAGAGAATAAAACGTAAAATGTATTGAATATGTATCTTAATTTCCTAAGAAGTCATTATTTATACATTAATTGCATAATTCAGTACCAAGGAAGTGCATATCAAACATTGCTTAATATTATTAGAAATCACTGAAAGCATGTGGAGTACGTGCTCTATCTTGTTACAGAATTAGGTCGGTAGGTAACAGGAAAATGTCACGTATGGCTTTAAATATAGTTATTTTTACTAATTAAGAAAATACAAAAAAAGTCGCGATAATTGTGGTTTCGATCCCCGCAAAGAAGAAGAGTAAATTATTTCAATTCCTCACTTTTCACAAAGCTACGCCGTTAAAACAATATCTCGAAAATTCCTTGAAAAGTGGAAAGTGTGTATCTTAACACTATGTTTTCTGTGCCTCCTTACTATCAGGGATCTCTCATTAAACTTCCAATAATTTTGAATAATTTATAATATTCTATATTGAAAGAAAGTTGGAATGAAATGGAAAGATGTTTTGTTTAAATCCTTTTGGTAACAAAACGCGATTTTTATACAACCAAACAAATTGTATTTATAAAATATCTTATTTTTCTTTCTGTCGCATCTCACTGAAAAGAGAAAAACGATGTTATCTTTTTCCTTAACAAAAAATGCGAAAGATCTCGTTCTCCACAAGAATACAGAGAATGATATAATAAAAGATATGGAAATATTTTTGTAAAATTTCAATGCACGTTTATATGATGTCCGAAATCATACATATGTATGTTTTCTATATATCTCATACATACACACAGATCAGAATAAACAAGGAAAATCTATTACAATACATAAAGTATTTAGTTATTATTTTTATGTTAACGCAAGGCCTTGAGAGTAGCGTAAATTTAAATCGCGCCAGTGCTGGATTAACTTGGCTTCCATTTGTAGAAATACACGTGAATCGTAACTCACGTGACAGGATTGTTGTTAAGTCGTTAAGTTAATAGTTTTTACGTTGTTATGTAATGAACAGGTTTTGTGAATACATATTATTTAATGTTTTTTTTTAATTGGGTTTTCTACTTCGTTTAGATAAGTGTTAGTTTTAAAAGAAAAGCATATTTGAGGGCATGCGCGTAGCAAGACATATTTTCTAGAAAGTCATTGCAGTGCAGTTAAAGAAAAAGTGGAATGCAAATCTCAATTTTTTATGTCTATTTGTATTTAAGAAATATTTAAGTAATTAAAATACAAAAATGTCAGTTTTATCGTTCCCTTAAGATGATCATCTAAAAATCTATAATGATTACAAATATATTCTAAAGTAAACTTTTACACTATTACCTTACAGAATTTGGTTTAGGTAGTAGACTGCAAAGACCTGCAAGACCTAACTAATATAAGGCTGTTGTGGCATCTGACTGGATCTGGAAAATGGAGAACGGTGTAGCTTAAACCCAGGTTCCATCTGCATATAATGCTATATGAGGGATGCAGATAAAATAAGAAAAATAATAATACTTATTATTAAACGTTGAAAGAAGAATTTTACAATATTAATTTTATAAATACGTCTTAGAACTATTGAAAAAATGGCACGTGATTTTTGACCAAGTTCAAACACCTCGTGCTCTATGGACTTGCTTCACGTTTTGCATTAAAATACTATCGGATGATTTTTGTTAATATTTTTAAATACATATAATTGTGTTAAGCATTATAATTAACTATAAAATAACTAAAAATATGTTTGTTTTCAAAGATGATGTTTAACTGTAATGGGGAATAGAGTGTCTTAACCACTAGGTTCCTTCTGCCTACCCTGCTGTGTGCGGGATACAGCGTGAAGCTGATTTTTTTATGTTTAACTATATGGTCATATGGACGTATGGTCCAATTTAGCATCTTCATTTCCGTGACGTATAGCTCCTGTAGGGTAGTCTAAAATTTAAATCTAAAAGAGGGTAGTATTCATTTAAAAAAAAAACATTCAGGAGATATATGTAAAATAATTATTTTAATAACATCAGTAGGTACACAATTAAGGGTCAGTTGCTAGAGCAAAGTTAACTTGTTAAATTAATACTTTACTCACATTTGAATATATTTTAATTGTTTTCCTTTACATAATCTATTTTTAACAATATCTTTTATTTTTTATCTGTTAAATAATATCAGATCCGTTTGGGCAGTAGGTACCGAGAATTATATAATTATTATCACTGTTATCAAATGAATAAGAGATAAATGAATGTCATTATAGAGCTAATTGGCTGTTTTGCTACAAAAAGTACGAACGTATGTACGTATTCAGATACGTACATTTGTTTCTTGTACTTACCTTTATTTAATATGTAAAGCTTTTTTGTTTAATAAATTAATATTTTCTTCTCTTTTTCGTGGCCCACGGGCACAAGAGTGTGACTGTAACGCGATGGTTGTGGGTTCGATTGCTACTCGAGGAAATAAATTATTATTTATTAATATTTTTATTTCTTCGCTCTGGCACCAAGGCCAGGCGTTGTCACTCAACAATTCCTCAAAAATTCAGCGGAAAGTGGGAGTGGTGAAGTTATAGAAGAATTCAATGGCAATAACAGTATAAATATTACTAAACATTTCGTTTCATTTTCATATATCGCCCGTTCCTTATAGATCCTCCAATCCTGTAGGGCCCATCATCTAATGGGTACTATAGGATTCATTGCTAAAGTAGCTAATGGTACCTAGCACCCAATATAAACCCCTGGTAACTTTATCCACTTAGAATAAGATGAAGGATCACTCACTTAGAATACTGTCATAATGTCAGTGGAAGTCATTTCTCGATTCATCATCAACCACATTTTTATTTATTAATAAATGAAACTCTTTAGCCCGCTGCCAGATTAATCACGTATATTTAGATTTTATAATAGCTGTAAAAATAAATAATTATATTAAAAATTTAAATTTGTATAAAATCATTAAATTAAACATTCAAAGTCAAGGCTAGTATTACGTAACGTATCACACGTGACCTGTAATACACGTGTGGCGCTAGCTTACTTGGCGTTATATAAGAATAGCAAGGCAATTTACAAAAACAAGATTTGATATGAGACTTTTATTAGTTCATTATTTATTTAAATAGATTGTGATTAAATTATTTTTAGCAGTTATAATAAGTAAAAAAATGTATTATATAATATATTTAATTATTATGTTGTGTATTGTTTATGTGAGAAAATTTATATTAATAATGTTGTCACGTCAAGAGAGTAGGCAGACATTCAGTGACGGTACTTAACGCCGGGTCTTGTATTCTTACTAGAGCTAAGAATAAAAATTATTCATTCGCCCAAGTGATATTGAACTAACAACCTTCGTGTGGCGGAACTCAAAGCTGAGCTTCGACACCAGAGCGAAGAAACAAAAATATAAAGTTAAATAAATAATTTATTTACTCGACTAGGGATTGAACCCACAACCAGTAGGATTTACACAAACTAATTAAATATTTGCGTACAATTATCTACGAGGAAATGATTATTATATATATTATAATAATAAACAATACAGTTTCTCAGTACGTTATCTAAGGTGGTATTTACATTGGCCCGTATTATGTGGTGTCAGTAAATATAGTTTTCTGTTTATAATTTAATTAATAAGATATCGTTATGTAACTTTTGCATAACATGTATATGAATATCTTGGACATATGTTAGTTATCATTAATTAGGTCGAATATATCGTATTTATCGTATATTGGCATAGTAATAAAAAAGAACAGGGTTTTTCACGTTTTTTGCCCTAAACGAAAGAGAGTTTCACGGTCTCTCATGTAGCACATTAGGCAGAGGGAATATGGTGTACTCCGTTTCCTACTTTTCGCCAAATTTTTGAAACATTGCGTGAGCAGGACTAGTCTTGTTGAATTGTATTAAATATATAATTATACTTAGTTGTGGGCTCGATTCCCAGTCGGCGAAATGAATTATTTTTAATTTCTCTATTCAAGACAAAACGCGGCTTTGACTATCATCACTCTACACCCAATGAGGAGGTCCGATTGTCTTGACACCAGGTTCCCTCTGCCTACCTCGTATGTGGGATACAACTTGAGGCTGAAAATGTGTTTACTGGGAGTAAATTGGAAGTTATCATAAATATTTAAAACATAACTTTTTCTTTAAATAATTCTTGCGTAATTAACAAGAGTAAGATGCATAATTGATTAGAAATACACAAAACACTAATAATAGACTTTCATTTTGTGTGGGAGATCGGTATAAGTTTATTTTGAGTGCAGTAAACATTGCTAGTGCCAATATTTGGTCATAATATTCGTCGTAATATTTAAATCTATAAAAAAACCACCATTGTGTTACGAGAAATGTATAAGAAAGTACTATTTTACACACGATGACTATAGGTTCGAATCCCAGTCAGGGGATTTTTTCATTAGGCGTAACGTGGCGTTAATTTACGTCCCTGAATGAATACTCGATTAGGTGATTAATAGAATTGTGTTTTTTTATAACGAGACAAATTTTTAAATATTGGGCAATAAATAAAATTGCTTAATCTTGATGTAGGCAATTCGTGTACATATTCAATGTATGTATGTATTTTTTCTTCAAAATTAAAACTTACAGCCATCGTTTTTACGAAGTCAGTACCTAACTGAGTGAAAATTGACAAATTACCACCATTATACTAATAAATTAAAATGGTCACACGTTAAATAATAAAATGCAACATAATACGAAACATTGTCATGTATTGCGTAATATTTCAGAAGTACGCAAATGATAGACACTCACGTGGAAGGAAATGCGGTCTCATGGTGCCCTGTTCACTATTTACAGGTTTGTTGCCAATTTCCAAATGTTTTAGATGTTTTTGTGCCAATATTGGTAATATGTTAGTAGTATGACTAAAGAGAGTCATAGATTTTAACCAAATGTATATTCTACATATAAATATGTATATGAAAATACTTAATGCTACTGACTTAATGCTTTTTTTTTGGAATATACTAAATTGTTTTTAATTTTTTCTACATATTTTAAGGGTTGTTACTTTACCTTCTACTCCGTTTACATTTTATAAACTATTTATCACTAAGGAATATATAAGCAAGAATGAAATGTCACGACTATATAACAAAGAGGTCCAGAGTTAAAACACTACGTTACCGTCCAATTTTCGTGATATTGCAAAAATATTATAACTTCACCTAGTGGGTATCGAATCCACAACTATACAAACATAACGAAACTAAATCTTCACAATTAGTCAGACGGCCTCATAAATATTTTTGGCATAAATCAAATTAAAGTTACAGCCTTTTACCTAATAAAAAATAGAATTTGTTTTAGCCTTATTAAAAGTTTTTGATAACCTACTTGACAGATAGCTATGATGGGTTGATGTCACTTTCTATTTGAAGAGAAATGACGCCATCATAGATATGTCTAATATCTTTCTACGGCCGACGTACTCCTAGCACATGTTTGTTGCACGTAAAAACAACATGGTAGTGGGTATGTGCAAGTTATTTGCAAGTCCAAAGGCGTGATAGAACGTGATAATGTATAAAACCAATATTTATTTTATCATTATTCGTACTATTACCCGTATATAGATGGATAGGCAGAGGGAACGTAGTGTTAAAACACTCCATTCGTCACTTTCCGTCGAATTTTTCAAGGCTTTGCTTGTTAAGTTGTGGAAGTAAAGCGAGAGAGCGAACAAATGAAAATAATTCATTTCCCCACAGCGGGGATTGAATACACAGTCATCGCATTCACAGCCAGACTGCTTCACTGTGTCACTGGTTCTTATTAATCATTATAACAGAGAGCTAACAATATAAATAAATCAACTATAATATATTAAATATAGTTTCATTTAGTCAATTTCTTCGCATTTATTTCTTATGGAGTTTTTACTTACACATAGGGCAATATTTGATCCAATATTGGCCAAATAATTCTTAGAAAAGATTTGGCGTTTTGGCAGACGTCTTACATTTAGATTAAGTAGTTCTTCGAAATTGTTATTTTTATATAGATTTAAAGGAGAATGGGTGTATTAGTAGTGGTAACAATGATCGAGCAACGAATTTCATATACATTATATTGTTTAATTTTTAAACGATTATTTTTGCGTGTGTTAACGTGAGTTATTATCATAGGATTTTTTAGTTTTACAGTGTATCCTACATATAATGCAAAGTAGGCTGGGTGTTTTATTACTAGAACGAATGAAAATTAATCCTTCCTTCAAATAGGAGTCAAACTCACACCCGTTGCGTGAATTTCACATCTGTTTCTTTAGTTTCACGGAATAGCAGGTTAGGTTACCCTCAGGTGTAAGAGACTTCACAAGACGGTACTTAACGCCGTGTGTGTCTTGTTACCAATGCGGTGAATTGAAAATAATTCATTGCTTCGAATGGAAATCGAACTCTCGACTGTTTTATAGTCAAACGATGTACCGCTGGATTACAGTTATATATGTAAACTGTACTACTGTAGCTTTGTATTTAGTTGTAGGTACCATTTTAGGCACTTTGCCACGATATATGGCGTTCTAACAAGGTAATTTCCCACAGCGGAGATGTATTTGTTTATATTTATTACTAAATTTATTATGTAAATATAATTTTCAGATAAGGAAAACTTGTACTTGAAATAATCTATTTAATTTATAATGTCGTTGTTTGAAGAAAAAAATAAAGAATCATTATGAAAATGCTTATATTATATTCTATAGAATAAATATTTTCTTTTATACAAGTGATATGTAAGTTAAGAATTCTGTGATACATAATTTTCTTAACTTCATTGAAACAGCAGGGTAGGCAGAGAGTCACTTTCTGCCCGGTCTTTATTACGCTATCAGTAATGTTATTAATATTTATATATATTATATAACGAATGTCCATAGGTTCTGAAAATAAGCGGCAGAAAATCACATACTATAACCCTGTAATCATTTTTCAATCGGAATTTTCTCTAGAGAACCAAACATTAATCAACTGTGAGAAAATAACAAGAGTGTTTTAGCTCATTACTATGAGATGTGATGTGAAAAATTATACACATATTAATAAAAAATACAGTGTAATGTATAATGTCGCTATTCATTATACATAATAGTTGGTCTACGTGTCTAATGATCTATGATCATAGTGTATAATTTCAGCTAGCCTTATCGATGCGCTTGCGCACGCGCGGCGTAACGTGGCCGCACCACGTGGACATGCACGCGTCTATTTAGATGTAATATGTGTTTATATTTTAATAATAAGTATAATTATTGATTATGATTAATATATGCAAATTTATGCATAATATATTGTAAATATATTAAATTACAATGCTAAGATGATGTGCTAGCGCGATGAGTACAGGCTTTTGTTTTTTTTACTAGAGTTGTTAAAATTTATTTGGTCTGTATTGTTATAGATAAACAGATCTATTTTCCATACTTTACTCTTTATGTATGGCAGGACAAAAATCGCAATCCACTGTATTTTTTATTACAAATATATTTGAGACAGAGTGTTGAGTGGCAGAATTCAAGGGTTCTGATTTTATTGTTCTATTTGTACATCTGACTTAAAGAAGTATACGAGTATGAGCATTTCCGACTATAAATATAAATAAAATATGTAGTACCTATTAATAGTTATTTAAAAATTTATTGTAAGAATTGAATTGAATTGAAAAATATAATATTAATTTCTTATATTTCTATTTAAATAACAAGTACAGCATAAATGTTGTTTTAAAACAACTGAAAAAAGACAATAATAATTCTATATTCAATTGTACCTATAATAATAAATTGAATAAAAAAATATTGAATATTTATTTTTAGTATCAAATTTAAAAAAATGATATAGCTTTTATTTTTGGTAACCTTATTTTGGTTTCGACATTCTTATTGAAAGTGATATACGAGTAAATGAAAAAAACTTTAAACGTCCTCGTCATGGCGCCATTAAAAAGCTACTTCTGATTGTATCAATTGTGGATTTGATGTCCATTTGAGAAAATGCATTATTTTCCACGCTCTGGTAAAGTTCCGCCACTCAACTCTAATTCCATAAGTAGACTGCTATCGCACTTTCTATCACAGAAGAAGAATTTGTATGAGAAAAACATAAATATCTACATATATAGGTATATAAAAGTATTAAGTTACTATGTAACGCACGGGCTATTAGTTAACTAACTAATGATCTAATGTCCAGCTAACGTGCTTTAATTCTGGCATTTAGCAGGGTGGGCAGAGGTATCCTGAGAACCTGGTGTTAACACATTCCGTTCTCATCTAAACGTATGACCGAGTGAACTGTTAAAAATTCGAAAAAAACAAGATAAAGAAATTAACTGAAATAAATACAAATGACGAATGCAGGGAAAACAATTAACAATATCATAATACTTTTAGATAACGAAGACCAAAAAAGAAGTTAATAAACAACCAAGGTCAATAGAAATTTATCAATAGTAATATGAGTTTACGTGTAGTTTACGAGTAAGAGGAAAACGTGCGCCCGCGCCGAAGGTCTACGCTTGCATAATAATGGCGGTTATTTCCTGCATTATCGCAATAAAAATATTTATTTATAGATAAAATAAGAGTTTTATTATTATTATGCTGTCACCTGTATGTTTGTGTATAACTATTTACTGAGATATCATAGAAATAGAAGCGTAACTGCACGTGATGGTTGTAGGTTCGATTTCTATAATATTTTCTTTATTTATTTAGTGTGATAAGGAAACACGGTGTTGAGTTCTGCTAATTAAGAGGCCGATATTGAGCAGAGAATGGAGAAAGGAATGGCTTACGACCATGTTCTCATTGCCTATGAGATATGAGGAATGCGTAAAAGTAAAAAAGTACATTTTTTCACTTTGTCCCGCATATAGTACAGCACAGTACAGTACACCTACTATAGGGCAGCCAGAAGGGCTTCAATTTCCAGGAAATGACAATAATTCATTGCTCCTATTGGGAATCGAATCTACAACCTTCGTGCTTACCATAATTAATAATTACCATAAAGACGCAAAGGTAATATAACTCAAAGCCATCACATAATTACAATTGAAGTCATGTAACTGATAAAACTTTTTTCCTCAGTCCCAAGGCTTGAGTGCCCTCCACTCATTTCCCGGTGTGTTCTTGAATGTTAATTAATATTATCTATTTCCTATTTAGTTCTATTATTTATTTATTTAGAGTAATGCTGTATGCTGCATATAGTAGTGTAGGCAGAGGGAACCTGGGAACTTAATGTTTAGATAGTCCACTCCACAGACTACCATTAAGAAGAAGAAGAATTTATTCTATCCTATTTCTGTTCTGTTTTGGGCGGGACGTGTATCAGTTTCTTAACATGTTGTATTTATTAAAATACGTTAAAAAATATTTCTTCATATTGTGTGTAATTCTATTTCTATGAATACAAATTAATAGTTTATTTATAGTCTAAGGTTTAACATTATTTTACAAATAGCTTAAGTACTCTTTACTCCACTATTACAGTAATGTCACTTTTTGAACAACCAATAACTTAGTGGCGCAGAGGCACAAGCGTGCGACTGTCAACGCGACGGTTGTGAGTTTGATTCTCACTTGGGTTTGATTCTGGTAATGAGGCAAAGCGTGGCGTTGAGTTTCGCCACTCATCACGTAATACCGCGAGAATTACGCGTAAAGTGTAGAACGCAAGTGTCTTAATATGAACGGAGTGTTTTAACACTAGATTCGCAGGTACCTCCTGCCTACCATGCTATGTACGGGATACAATGTGAACTTATAAAATACATATAAATGTCAGTATCTACTTACAGGAAGCTTATTAAAGATACGTACATAGGCATAATTATCTTACCCGAATATAATTAGGATTAATTAAAAGTTTTCTGCTCGAATTTGAACTTGTAGCTATCGCTCAGATAGACAAGAACTTCACAATCAAATACATCAAACAAAGATCCATACAAAAAAAATAACAACAACTCTTTAACATAACGAAAACACTGAAACAACACAAAATGGTCCTTCGAGCCAGTCGAGTAAATAACCTATAAATTTATTTAGAATATAAAACTAGATTTTCGTATTTAAATATATATTTAGTACACATGTTTGTTATATTCACGTGCATTCGCCATCTGAGGCGCGTCACGTGGCCGGTTACGTACAGATCACGTTTGCCGCCCGCAAAGCTATGCGAAACTAATTTACGCTATTCTCTTCATAAGCATAACAAAAACGCTTGTGATGTAACCCAATTGAATTACCTTCTGTTTATTTGTAATTGTCGTAATTTAATACTTAAGTTGATAAATGTTTTTTTTTAAATAATTTTATTTAATTTACCTAATTCATATATAAGCATGTGTTTTTATATCGAGCGCAACGGCTCAGGCTTGTAAATATGATGGAGGTTCGATTCCACTCTTGGGAATTCAATATTTTGTATAATTTTAATTATTTGCATTTCGTCGCTCTGGTGACAAGACAAAACGCAGCTGGCTGGCTGGCTTTCGCCATTCATGAATTTCTAGGCAATATCTCGAAACTTGGGCGGAGAGTGTAAAAGGGAGTGTCTTAACATTTGGTTCCTTTTTCCTAAGGAACTAACACGATTACTAAGGTAATAATTTTTATCAATTAGTTCTAGATCCTGATTTGAATCCCATATACTACATAATTGATTAATTATATGGGAATGTCGTGGGGCTGTGAGCCAACCTCTGTAAACACGATGACTTTTCTCAATAAATATGTGAAATAATTTAAGTGTTCTTATAAAAATAATATAAAATATAACAATAATACTAAACTGAGTACTAAAAAAGGTGGGCTTGCCACCTACTAAAGTAAAACATTTTGTTAGAACATTCATATAAATATAATATAAGCCACACGACCCGACACGTGAGGTAATTGCGCATATTAATAAAGTAATCTGCTATTATTACAGGGTAACTATATTATTGAATACTTATAATATGTAGGTATTATGTAAGGAAGTAGTGATATTCTTTGATTATGTTTTTTTAGCGTCACGCTGTGTCCCGAACAGCAGGGTAGGCAGAGGGAACCCAGTGCTAGGACACTCCGTTCCCGACTATGCTCTGAATGGGAATATAACCTGACACACCTGTCACACTTTGTGCCCCTGCACTGCAACTGGAATTGATACTTTCATATCAATCATCTGTATCCGTCATATAGCGGGATAGGCAGAGGGAACCTAGCGTTAAGATACTCCGTTCTCCACCCACTTTGCCTTGTTATCAGAGCGATTAATATTAAATATTTCGGTTCCGAGTGGGAATCGAACCCAGACCCTTTCACGTAACTGGCTCTAAACGGAAGATAAACGATAAAAGTAATTGTGCACGTTAGCTTCCCAGTCACGTTGCAGTATAAATTATTATCACTTCTTTTCTAATTTATCTCTTATAATTATTCTATATATATATACATAAGTAAGTAGACTAGTGACATATTTAATATAAAAAAATCGCTATTCAATTATACATTCAAAATTGCTTGTAATGGCCTGAGTTACATAAAAATGCCAATAGTTTCATCTTACTGGTCTTAACACCATTTGTCACTTTTCACCAAAAATATAACATACTTTTGTATGTATAAAGACTTACTCAACTGGGGTCTGGAAATCGGAACCCACACCCACTTTCACCATTTATTGTTTCCATTGAACCAATATCATACCATCCTGTCAATGGCATGTACCGTAGTAATCCTGGCCTTACGTAACGTAGCACGTGGCGGCTTCACGTGATAACTTACGTCAGTGGGGGGTTAAACTCAAACAAGGTCAGTTTGCTGGTGTAGGGTGGCCACATACTGGACGATCTAAACGTTGGAAAAAATATACATATAACCTAGATATATACAGAGGAGTATGTTATTTTTAGTACTATTACTATTATAGATGCACGCTCTATCCCGCACATAGCAGGGTAGGCAGAGAGAATTTGGGAACCTAGTGTTAAGACACTTCATTTTCATTAGGACACTTCCGTTCCTCACTTTTCGCCGAATTCTGGAGGCATTACGTGTTGAGTGGCTGAACTGAACGTCACGTTTCGCCTCGTTACCAGAGCGGGGAAAAGAAAATATGAAATATTTAACTTCCTCGAGCGGGAATCGTACCCACAACCTGTCTCGCTTATCATCATTGTTTGTTTTCTCTTCTCATTTTGTTACAGGACCGGGAAAATATAAAAAGCGCATTCCCCTGAATTGACAGAATTCACAATTCACAATCTACTATGGATAATAATAAAAAAAAACCTTGACTTGAATTGAACTGACGACCATTGAATGTCAAAAGTGCCAACTGCGCCAT
Organism: Heliconius melpomene melpomene; assembly: GCA_000313835.2. Taxonomy (NCBI): domain Eukaryota; kingdom Metazoa; phylum Arthropoda; class Insecta; order Lepidoptera; family Nymphalidae; genus Heliconius; species Heliconius melpomene. The sequence goes on from HE672069.1 coordinate 692,248, forward strand.
GAGAGCAAATTAAGTCATATTGTGTTGTTATGTAAATATTACATACATATTATGTACATGTGAGTTAATATTTAACATAATATGTATTTTCTTTAAAAAAAATATTTTATATTTAAAAACTTATGTTCGTTTGTACGATTGTTTTATATTGAGTCCAATTAACTGCTTATAAAAAAATATTAATATCTGACTTATGGTCACGATCGTTTATTAAATAATATAATTATTATGTACTATTAAGATGTTTCCTTAACAGACGTCTATTATAAATCTAAAACGGCCTGTATAGATACTAAAACCTAAATAAAAAAGCATTTCTAATCGTAAAAATGAAAAGATGCCTTTTTTGTATCCGTCCGTATAGCAGGTTAGGCAGAGGAAACCTGGGGACCCAGTGTTAAGACACTCCGTACTCCATTAGGACAATTCTGGTCCCCATTTTCCGCCTAATTTTTGACGCATTGTGTGTCGAGTTGCGACGCTTAGCGCCGCGCTTTCCCTCGGTACCAGAGCGATGTAATGAAAATATTAAATAATTCATTCCTCAGAGTGTGAATTGAACTCACAACCGTCGTATTTACAGTCGCAATTAATTTAATTATAATAATAAGTCTTATGTGTCTAATTACAATAATAAGTATAACTATATAAAACCGGGAAAATCGGTATAGCCGAATAATATTAAAACTATTTCGGAAACTTACTTCACACCTGTATAAATAAAATGCGATAAAAGAATTTAAATGTTGTTGTTTCTCGATCTCATATTTTAGGTATGAGCATTTGCTCAGCTGTAGCAAAAAAGTTACAATTCAAAAGATATCACGTGTTATTAAAATTTTATATCACTGACTGTGAAAAACGTGACTCGCTGGAAATTACTTACATAACTATACAATTTTTTTCAGCTTAACGCTATATCCCGCATGTAGCAGGATACACAGAGAGAAGCTAGTGTTAAGATACTCCGCAATTATTTGATTTTGACTGTACAGACAGTACCTGTAATCTTATTATACTTGGGTACTGCGGGAACGCGCGGCGTTCAGCTCATTTCACGGCGTTTAGCTCCGCCATACAATATGATTTTTTTTTTTCAAATTAGGTCGGAAAGTGCGGGCGAGTCCGTAACAGAGAGTCCTGAAACTAGGTTTTTCCTGACTAAAAAAGTGAGTTAAGTCACACTCCTGCTAAGGCACCACATAAAAATATGGAAAATTTTAATTGGTATTTTATAAGATATTCTCTATGTAATGTATGAATTTGATAAAGCAACATATTTATTTCTTATAGTTTAGTTTGTCTTTTATAGTTCTATTTTAGGTATTAATCAAGTTACAACTACAAAAAGTAATATTTGAATCCGTTCGGTATTTCCAAAGCTTTGCGTGTACAAACATTATATTTTTACCGTTTTATTTTACTACAATTACACTACACGTAAAATGGAAAAGCCCGCTTTTTCCCGTTTCCGTAAGTATTTCTAGAAATCCTCTCTTAGAGTTTCCCTAGACGTCAAAATTTAACTTACTACATAATTATGTAGTTGCCTCTTTTCGCTGATTTCGATTACTATATACATATAGACTTAAAAATCTAAAATTAAATCAGCTTAATGCTGCATCCCGAACAGAGCAGGGTAGACAGATGGAACCTCGTGTTAAGACAATTCATTCCTCACTTTTCGCCGAATTCTGGAGTCATTGCATGTTGAGCAGTGGAGCTCAACGCCGCGCTTTGCCTCGACACCAGAGCGGAGAAATAAAAATATTAATTCACAACCAGTCGATTTTGCAGCACACTTTATGCCCCTGCGCCACGATTGGCCTATATTATATAGATTTAGTGCAATAAAATAATATAATACAATAATAACCACAGAACACATCTTTTTTTGTGACGGAATCAGCAGTTTTTTGCTCCAAAGTAACCAATCGATTCAGAAAAAAATACTTAATTAAATGTTGCAAAATAACAAACAAACTGTCAATATAAAGTAAACAATGTTTAAATAATTTAAAGGAAAAGTTGAAATATTTTTTCTGAAATTTTTGAAAGCAACAAGAAATTTAATTTGGCTATAGATTAAAAGAAATACTCTGGTCTCCAACACTTTGCTAAGAGGTTGCCACAACAAGGTTGGCTGTCGCAATGTTTGTTAATGCTCTTAGTGGTGCCTTTACATTGGATTAACCGACTTGGAAGAAGAAAATTTGAATAAAATTTGCGTTTATAGTATGTTTGTATGGACTATTTGTAGGCTACTTGCGGAATATAGCGCGAAACTAAAAAATATTTAAAACTAATAAATAAACCTAAAATAAAAGCCTTTAGAAATAATTATTATATAAAAAGAAAGAAAAAATGGTTTCATAAGTAAGGTTATTTTCTATTATTGTTAATTAGGCCATAAAAGGCATTTTATTTTATTTATGGACTATTTATAGACTATTTACTATTTTCTTGCCATTTGTTAGAACGTAACTTGCTACATACCGCGATGGTTGCAGGTTCAATTCAGATGTGGTAATTAAGGAATGTAATAAGAATATTTATATTAATCTGTACTAATATTATAGACGTGAAGAGTGTGTTGGGTCAAGCGCGGGAACCTAATGTTAAGACACAACTTTTTAAAAAAGAAGAATAAAAAATTATGCGATATTTATGTAAAATTCTTTATATTATATCTCAGAATAACTAGCAAAGTTAGGCAACAGCATACCTATTGCCTTACAGCGATTACACTGTACGGTCACTAAAAATCAATATTGACGAGAAAAATGAACCAGAACTAAATTGCAGCGTAAATTAGTTTTTTCACACTTTTTACAAAAAACGAAGCACTTTGACTTGCGTACCACTTGAGTTGTCAAATATGGTAGTGTAAGACTAAGAATAAGAAAAGAAAATCTTTATTTTGTATAAATTATTTCTCCGTTTATTCTCTCACTTCTATTTTGTCTCTTTTATTTGTCACAGCTGTGTGTAATGTTTATAGATTTCCCTGCAAACAATATGTTAACAGTAAATACGGTGATATAGGTAGATTACATATTAATAGTGCTCAATAGTACCTATGTACTGCTATTTAATTTGTTAATAACATCTAATTTTATTTTTTTTATTAATAAAGACCATGTAACACGAGGTTACCACTACGACGCTTTAGTGCTTTAGAGGAAGAGCCACCTAGTGTAGACCGAAGGCCCACCTGGTGGTATGCGGTTACCTTCATGTATAAACGTCTACGATCTTGAAATCCCCCAAAATGTAGCATTTAGGGAAAACCACAGGAGGAAGGAAAGATATACGTTTATTTTTTGTTAATAAAACCATTAGGTAGAAAAGGAAGATGGCATTAAAACAAATAAGTAGTGTTTATTAGTGATATTTATATCTATATTTATCTATTTTTATTTTTTGAATTTATATCTATATATTCAATAATAACTCATACCTGCCGTTGGCAGCCTTTGCACGCTCTGTATTGGTTTTAAAAATATTTCGTCTTCGTGGCAGAGAGGAATAAACGTGTGACTGTTATCACGACGGTTGTTGCTTCGATTCCCACTCGAAAGAATAAAATTCAAAATTGAAATTTCTAAAAGCCACTCAATAAACGATACGTTCAGAATTTGCTGAAAAGTGGAATGATACGGTAGTGTCTTATCACTAGAATACCAGGTTGCCTTGCCTATTCCGCTTAATCATATGAGTCAGCGTTTAGCTAGTTTCGGATCTGTTTCGGATTTAAGCAATTATTTCTATTAAAAACTTATTTCCTTTTTAATTATTCTGAAGGCATTATTTCCTTATTGCTTACGATTTATATAATATGATTTAATAATACAGTAAAAACATTCTTGTTCACAACCTTGTTTGGTTGACAATACAAGTTGTATTAATTATAATTATATTATATCATAAATAAAAAAAAATCATTCATATTATATAATAATTATATATTTATAGATATTTTTTATATGAAGTTTTTTTTGTCAGAAATATGTATACAAGTACATTTTTTTCATGGTAATGTAGATATAGAGCCTAGTATTAAGACATCATGATCTTATTTTATTTTATGCCATAATTTCAGACATTGTATGTTGAGATGCGGAACTCAACGCCGCGCCCTGTTTTACAATATAATATAAACTTCACTAATAATTCGATGGTTGCTTACAAACATCGATGGCATCGTGGTGCAGGGGAACAAGGATGTGACTGTAAAGTAACTGTGAAAATGGGGAACGGAGAGTATTAACAATAGGTTCCCTCTGCCCTGCTATTTGCGGGATACTGCGAAAAGCTGATAAAAAAGATAGATAATGGTTTATATTAATATCACATTGACGCCATTAACGCTTCAGTTTACATATTAAGAAATGCAAAGGAAAATTATTATCAAAATATTAACAAACTGATTACAAATCTAATTATACCAAATGCAAAAATAATAGCTTCATAATAATGTTACTGCATGTGCAGTTAGGACATGCTTTGCCAAACACCATTTCACACGAAGCTTGCAATTTAAATTTCTGTGTGGTAACTTAAATAAATAAAACTAACAAAGTAAAATTATTCCTAAGAAAAAAGCTAATTATTTCTGTAAGTAATTAAAGTGAGTAACTAACTGGTTCAATTCTAACTTTGAAACTATCATTGAAGGTAAATAAGGTTAATACAATAAGATTGGACAAGCTGGATGGTTTTTAGTTCTGTCATCCAACACCCAATGCCTCAAGAATTTGACGGAAAATAAGGAACGGAAGTGTCTGAAAGGGGAACGGAGTGTCTTAACTCTAACTTTCCAAGTTCCCCCTGCCTACCCTCCTACGTGCGGGATACGTGAAGCTTTTAGCTTTTGCTTGTTGAGTTTTTAATACTTATAATGAGTAAAAATTATCATTTTTTCAATTTGCGAATTCGAACTCACAACCACAATGAAAACAAAATGTGTAAAAAAAGCAATAATAGGCTGTTATTTTATTCCAATTAGAAGCATTTTGCAAATTCGTTGCCCCATTTGACCCGCCGTTACATATGAGCGTGACCGCCGCGTTACGTAGTACGTACGGTTGCGACTGTACGATATTGCGAATTTTAGCCGTAACCTACTATTATATTTGCAATATTTTATGGCGTTTTTTTTTTGTTTTTATATAAAAAAATATGTTTTTAAATTGGTTTTTGTAAGTATATATTATTTTTTATTTTTTCTTAGATAGTTTACGACCAATTATAACAAGTATAACAAAATAAAAGTTTATAGTTCGTGTAGTAAGGTCCTGGGTTCCACTCACGAATCGAACTTTATCTAGACTTAACTTATATAAGCACAAAATGAAGAAGTTCACGAGAAAGAAGAAGTTCTTAAAAAATTAAGGGGTCTAGACGCAACCAAAGGAGCTGGACCTGACGGTATACCACCGTATTTTATCAAAAAATGTGCCCACAGTTTAGCTTCACCCCTTGTGGAAATATATAACACTTCTCTTATTTCCGGCACATTTCCTGACTTGTGGAAAACCGCTAGAGTTGTTCCTGTGCACAAAAATGGTGACAAATCGCTAGTTACTAATTATAGACCTATATCTATACTCTCTACCCTGGCTAAGGTGTTTGAAGCATTGTTGTGTCCGTATGTACAGCGTTATTTTCATAAATACTTAATGGAAATGCAACATGGTTTTATCAAGTCGAGAGGTACTACAACTAATTTAACTAGCTTTATTGAAATACTTTCTCGTAATATTGACAAAAATAAACAGACAGATGCTATATACACGGATTTTAGGAAAGCTTTTGATACGGTATCTCACTCAATCCTTATAAGTAAGCTCTCCGCTTATGGTGTTTCTGGTCCTCTAATACGTTGGTTCAAGTCATACCTTACGAATAGATTCTTTGCTGTAGTTGTGAAAGGTTTCAAGTCTAACGATGTCAATATTGCATCTGGAGTGCCACAGGGCTCACATCTGGGCCCAATTCTATTCAATATCTTCCTAAATGACATATCAAATTGTTTTTTAAATTCTACACCATTCATTTATGCAGATGACATAAAGTTCTCGCGTGAAATTAATACCTATGAAGATGTATCTCTACTGCAGGACGACTTAAATAGAGTTCTAGAATGGTGCAAAACCAATCACATCCATCTAAACAGCACAAAGTGTTCACACATTAAATTTACTAGGAAACATAACCTTATAAAGTCATCTTATGCCATAGAACGGTATACACTAACTGAAGTGGAAGAACAAAAGGATCTTGGGATAATCATTGATTCCAAATTAAGCTTTACCTCTCATATTGACTCGGTGGTGAAAAGATCTTCCCAGCTACTCGGATTTATCACTCGTAATACTCGTAGTTTCAAAGACTCTAAAACAAAAATTTTGCTATACTATGCACTAGTCCGTAGCATTCTGGAGTATTGTAGCATTGTTTGGAGACCACATTTTTCGACGCACTTGCTACGACTCGAAAGAGTACAAAAAAGGTTTCTTTGGCATTTATCCTATAGTGCGAATATTGCCCACCGGCTTGGGTCTTACGAAGAAAGACTTAACCATTTCCAGATATTATCTCTTAGCAATCGTGGGAAAATGCTAGACATAAGTTTTCTTCACAAGATCTTACATGGATCGATTGACAGCGCTGAATTAGTAGGCTTGCTTAATTTTAGAGTTCCAGCGAGATATCCTCGAAATCTAATTTTGTCTTTTGTGCCCCCCCCTCAGAAAACTGTACTGGGTGCGAATTCGCCTATTTCGAGAATATGTAAGCTGGCAAATGGTCTCCCAAAAGACATTGACATTTTTGCGGATTCTCTTCCTATTATTAAAAATAAATTAAAAATCTTATACACTTGTGTTGACAATAAAATACTTAATGAAACTTAAAGATATTAAAAATTATTATTCAGACTGTATCGTTCTTTTTAAAAGCTTTTATTACCATGTCAGTTTAATTTATTAG
>HE672069.1:699340-720386 GCA_000313835.2 Heliconius melpomene melpomene
ATTAATGCATATATGAATCTTGTTTTTTATTCTTAATAATGTATAAGTTGTGTGTAATTATTATTTATTTTTTTGTTATTGTGTTTATTTTTAAGTTGTTGTTTGTTGTTATCGTTGAATTTATTTTTGCATGTGGAGCTTACCTGTAAATAATTGAGCAATTAGAAATAATTTACTTTGTTTTTTCTTTAATGGCATGTAATAATTGTATCAATTGTTGGTGGGCCTTATAAATAAATAAAAAAAAAAAAAAAATCTTTATAATCAAAGCCCTATAATATATAATGTTACAAAATTTAAACTCTATAATATAATATTACAACATAAGATTGGGCCGGTTACAAAAACATATCCTCAGTTGGACACGAGTACGAAACTCTTACGGAATAGCAAATAGCACATGTTTATAAAGATATGTTTTCATTGTATATATGTATATATATACATATAGGTTTTTATGTAACTTTAAATATGTTTACATTAATAATTCGAGGCCATCGTGACAAGCGCGTGACTTTCAACGCGGTGTTTGTGTGTTCGATTCCCATTTCGGGGGAGTGGAATATTTAAAACGTTTTGACAACCATAATAGAATTCGGCGGGAAGTGATTAAAGGAGTATCTTAAAATTAGGTTCACAAGTTTCCTCTGCTACCCTGCTATGTGCGGGAACTAGCGTGAAGGTAGAAAATAGCTTTTGCATATGCATTTACATTCATATACAGAACTTCAATTCTTTGTTATCTTAGTTTATGACCTAGTAAATTTGATAGGCTTCGTCACAAAATTAGTTTCGTCACCCTTCTATTCTCACGCCTGTCATTCTCAAGATGTAGTACCTATGTCCTATACATAATCGTACTGTCATTACAATCACTTAATAATATTATTTCGTACGTAATTTCAGTATGCAATTTGATGTAAAGTTTGCAATGTTATTTATACAAAGGCTTAAAAGGATGATGCAAAGTTTATAATGTAAATTTTATAATTAAATTTTGATTTGCACCTCCTATAAGAATGTTTCGAAATCGGCTGGTGAGCGGTGAATTAATGAGTAGGGGACACTAGCATATTCCTAACTACCTTGCCGTATACAGGATAAAGAGATCTTCGGTTTAGCTTCTCCCTGTGTCTCACATATAGTAAAATAGGCAGGCACCCACCTGGGAACTTAGTGTTAAAACATCTCGTTCTCATTAAGATAATTTCTGTTGCCCACTTTTCGTAGAATTTTGAGGCATTTCGGGTTGAGCGGCGGCACTCAACGCCGCGTTAGTGAGAGAGGACCGCATCTCCTGGGTTTTTCTAGGTTTTTCTAATATTAAAGACAACCTAACTTCCCATTAAGACACATTAACTAGTTGTTTAACGTAATCTAATTAGACCAAGAAAATTGGAATTTATTGGATACATTAAAAACGATGGATATCTATATCTCCAATTAAGTTAAAAAAAAACCTACAAGCTATGTCGTAGACATCCTAACTTTACTGTCCTAAAAATATTTCACAAATAATATTAAAATTCAAACAAACAAATAAATGAAAACATTCACTAATTTCTAGTTAATGTACAACCTTCCTAAAGCCTTACAGTTTCAAATACTGTATCGGTGTTTTACTCGATTTACGATATCGATGTCGCAACGACACCGGAAAGTAACTTCCAAGGACAATTTTAATGGTTTTAAAAGTGTAACGTAATAGTAACAAAATACCACGCTTCAATACCCAACTTATGAAATTTTAGTTCATAATCGCGAAGGCCGATTGCAAATGAGTATAAGAAATATAGCTGTGGCTGTCTGTGTATATGTCATAATATAGTTCGCTGATATTTGTACGTACGGTGAGGCGGTGATGAAATGGTATTGTCACTGATTTAACTATGTTTTTTTGTTTAAAATTATGAAAATTCAAGTTAATTGTTTTGTTTTAACGCTCTGATGGAGTGAGTGCGGTGTTGAGAAAATTTTCATTTTGTACGATTTTAAATTTGACTTCTATATTTTTTTTATAATTTTTAACTTCCACACTTTATTCCGCACATAGCATATAGGGGACCTAAGAAATTCCGTTCTCCAGTTTCCGCCAAACTCAGGACACATTTTGTGTTAAGTAGCAAAGCTCAACGGCGCTCTTTGTCTTTATACCGGGGCGAGGAAATGAAAATAATTCATTCCCCTGAATGGGAACAGAACCCACAACTGTATCGCGACGTTACAGGCAAACACTGAGCCACTGAACTAAGATAAGCTCTGAGTTTAATTTAAATAGTTTTTAACCCTTAATTAAGTCTTTTTTGTATTTAAAGTAGCAGCGCTTTAGGCCTCACCAAAGAAAGTTGTGCAAAATTGGATTCTTTCATTCAAATAGAACAGTACTTAGTAAATGAAGATAACAGAGAGACACATCACTAATTTCTGTCTTAACTCAAAAAGAAAAAAAAACATACTATTTATACAAAATACGTTTTAACAATTTTCAACAGTGTTCGCTCCTTAAAATTACTTAATTATAAATATTCGCAACGGCAATGACGAAATTAGTTCCGTAGATATGTCAACATATACATTACCTCACGCTTACTAAATATACATATAAGTGTTATTGTACGTACGCCGAGTTCTGCAGAGATTCGCAATGTATTGTGCTATACGACAATTTTGTAATCATTTCAAGATATATTATTTTGCAATGTTTGGCTGTAACCGAGGTGTTTGTCAGTTCGAATCCTCTCTCGAAGTAATGATTTTATATTTAAATTACTCAGTTTTAATACACGCGGCTTTGAAATCTATAACTTAACATGAATGTTTCGGAAATCGGGTAGAAAGTGGAAAACGGAGGGCCTTAACACTAGGTTCTCTCTGTTTATCCTGTTACGCGATAGAACTTGAAACAGAGTTATTTTTAAATAAAATTATATTATTCGAAATGAACCAATTATTATTGTGTTGATATGAAGGATTTTCACACGTTGTAAGAATTTGCAATTTTGAAACATTTTTTTTGTTCTTTCTTATGCAAATATTGTAAATAGTTCATGAGCATCTTCACACGTTTAATGCATTATTATAGTGACAATATAACGTGCAGGACGTAATGTAACAACACACAGATTTTGTAATAATCAGAGCAATAAGTTATTTTTACTTTGAATATCTTCCTCTTCTAACAATTTGAACTCAATATTATCACACTTTAATTAATTAATGTTAATGTAAACTTTTCATAGTAAAAACTAATTTAAAAGACCAAAAATGCTAAAAGCTAAAACTAAATTTGTAAGAATAATGTAATGTTTTAAGATTTGAATTATTATAATATATATTTTTTTTAGATATTATTTATTAAAAAAACTGTAGTTTACTAAATTAAATATTCCACTTCATTCTAGTGAACGGGCTGTAGACCTTCTGAGCCATTTCGACATAAAGTTAGTTGACCTGTTGCAATTCGTACAGTAGGCGGCGTGTAGTCGGTATTAATATAACACTATTATACAATTATTACGTATATTATTAAGGATATGTTACGAAAGGATTTGGATGCAAATAAATAATTATTGAATGGAATATATTACTAAGTCGTTAGGTCATTAGTTCGATATCAGCGCAGGTTAAGCTTGTAGCTTGTAGGATTCATTGTAAGTGAAAAGCTTATTTTCGTGTTAGGTTTGAAATTTTCTTAGATAAAAAGCTTCTTTTTTTCAGTTATTTTGTTGTTTTACTTATTTTTAAATATATATATTATAATGTGTATATTGTTGGTAATAGTATAAAGCCTAATTTGGCTTGTTGGACTTGCATTTCTAATAATAATTTGTACATAATTAAGAACTATATTAGGCTTGAAATATAGTAAAGGAAATAAAACTTTTTTTTTTGAAAATTAAAAATGAAAACTTTTTTAAGTAGGTAATTAGGAAAGAAAATATTACAAATATTGAATAAATATATTTTACAAGATAACTAATTCCAAAATGCCACTATATTAATGTTTAGAGAAGTAAATAAAGAAAACAGCCGTCAACCAATACGTAAATAGTACAGAATAAAACACAATTAAGGCGTGAAATGTGGCTAACCTCATTACCGAAGTATGCGTTTGCGCAACAACTTCGAGAGTTTCGACACGTTTGATATGTATTGATAGATGAAAACTCTTACAAGGTCGAAAAAATATAATAATACGTGTTAAGTGTTAGAAATAACGCAATATTTAATATATGTATGTATTTATTTGTTATAATCAATTATAGTCTTATTGACAATTTCGAATTCTCATTGAAAATAGCACTTGTTACCAGCGGCTTCGCCTGCATGGTCTAGTGGAAAAAATTAAGAGTTGTGATGCACCAGGTATGCGACCTGAGGTTTATTTAACGACGTAACCCACTCTACCCAGTGGGTAGCATCAAAAATATAACGTCCAGTAATAAAGCCTTAGGTATGGGATTTACGGAAATGGACTATTTAACACAAAAAGGGTTTTGTTAATCTAAGCTAATAGATTGTGAGATTAACACAGTATGTAAATTTAAACGTAACAAATTATTTTCTCTGTAGAAATCAATTTTCATACTTTTTTACAGAAATATTTCGCCACCTAATATTTGAATTCACAACTAACTGTTGTCATCCATTTCTTAACAACACTACTGTAATATAAAACAATTGATTTTTTATTAAAATTCCACAGTAAAAAATGGCACAATTAAACTACTTTAGAAAGATATTCGCTACAAATCTTGAATTCTGAAGGTTAATGAATGCTAATTATTGCGTTCTTCATTATCTTATTTAATGTAAGGCGATTTATTTCACGAAACTATTACAAAAAATACTATTTCAATATCTTTTTATATTAGGAGAAACTCAAGAACATATATATGAATAATAAAAAAACAATGTTTTATTTAAAAGACAAACCTGACATAAATTTTCACCAAGTATATTGTTGTTTTTAATGACTCGTTTGTTTAAAATGAAAGCATCCAGAATTTGGCGGAAAGTGGGGAACGGAAATGTCATAATGGGAACGGAGCGTAAAAATTATACAAATTATATTGAATGGTTACAGAGCAAGAGCACAGAGCGGACTCTCCATTTTTCAGGTGCTTTGACACCAAATTGGAATATTTATAAACATAGAAAATTTGTGAATATTATCGTCTTAGAGACTGTCTTGGGGCAGTGATCAAGAGAGGGAAGCTTCCCCTTTTTTTAAGAATAATATTTTTTTTAGCTTCACGCTGTATCCTGCACGTAGCAGGGTAGACAGAAGGCATTGGGTACCCAGTGCTATGACACTCCGTTTCTCATTAGGATACTTCCGTTCCCTACTTTGCACCGAATTCTTGAAACGATCAGATATCATCCGAAAATATTATTACAATATGCATCAGCTTAATCTAACCAACTACCTCAATACATATGTAAGCTAGTGACCTCTCTCTCTATATTTAGATTAAAATCGTCTTGTATTGGACAAGACCGACATATGTACATTAATGATACCATGACATCAGGTATCGTAACAGTTAATTTAACCAAATAATTTTTCGCAATGACTTACAGTTAGTGTGGTTGCGGTTACATCACCAGACCGGTTACCGATCTTCACCTTCATGATGTAAGATGTCAAGGTTCCCAGTGCAATCGTTTTGTTCTTTCGTTTTGTAACAGTGAGAGGTATGAGATGTAACAAGACTAGGTCTTTTTTTGGCGTTGTTTGTTAATAGCGAATTATTAATATTTTGCAGATTTTCTAAAATTGCATGTACTAGGGGAACCTAGTATTAAGGCATTTCATGGTCTACTTTTCGCTCGTACTCGATATTGGGTGCTTAGTGGCAGAGCTTAACTCCGTGTTTGATCTTCGGAGAGTGTGGAAATGAAAACTAACCCTGTGCTTACGTTTGACGCTGTTTTACTGATTCGAGACGGTAATGATTGGGAAGTGGAGTAAGATTTAAAAAAACTTTTACTTTGGTAATACATTCTGAACGTACGTATAATGTTTTTTATAATGTTAATAATAACGTTTTTTTTTATATTTGAAATAAGGCATATTATTTATATATAAATTTACATGTAATAAACGGAATACAGGTAAATGTATAAGAGATTTATCACTCATTTCATGATGAAATTAAAAATCCAAAAAAAAAACAACGAATTCCTTAACTTTTTAAATAATCTAAACAACATATAAAAACAAAAAACATATTAATTCTTATACATATATGGATGTATTATTATTTTCCATTCTGATGGATGATGACAAAAGATGGACATGTCCAAACGGTCTCCACCTGCCCTTGAATCACTATCATCAACCACTCATGTTATTTGCTTTTCGCAATAGTAAGGCAAGCTAATCAACTATTATCTCTGACGTAACGTCAATATATGCCAAGGTTTGTAGAGAAATGTTCTATTCATCGGTTTATCTTCGATTGCATAATGTATAGCGTTAAGTAGGTTTTACAAGATTACTATATATATTTTAAAAAAATTCCTTTGCAAGTATTAAGAATCGGGATTAAGATTATTATTACTACAATAAACCTGTTGTTTGTTTGTTTGTTTGTTTGTATTGGATGGACTTAAATATAAAATTATATTTTCAAGCGATTAATAATATTAGCTGTATGATTATTTTATTTGATGTATTTTATCCTGATATGGTAGGCATGGATAATAATGCGGGGTTTTGTTATACTCTATATCATTTTTTTTTCAGCCTCACACATCAGTCTGTATATAGCAGTATAGGCGGAGAGTACCTTAAGTCTAGACTCTCTGTTCTTCACTTTCCGTCTGAATTCGATATATTGAGTGAGAGTGATAGAGTTTAATGCTTATCAATTGCATTTTAATACAATAAAAAATATTAACGTACAATTTTAATTTTGCAATCTCTAGGTTATTTAGTCCATATTTCATGATAATTTTGTCCATTAATTAATTTTTTGACAATCTATTTTTTTAGCTTCACGCTGTATCCCGCACGTAGCACGGTAGGCAGAGGGAACCTGGGAACCTACTGTTAACATACTCCATTTCCATAAAAATACTTTCGTTCCCCACTTACAGAATCTATTATTATACTTAAACCGAGAAAAAATCTGTTACCACCTTTGCTCTCATAACATTTTAAAGCCAATAAAAAAATCTTATTTAACAATTCAGTTTTGCATCACGTAAGTCAAATTCAATCTAGGCCATAGATCTTTTGATTAATCTGTTACGCAACGAGTTGCATCATAATCGGTCCAGTTATGCATGTAAGCCAAGGTTTTGAGTTCAGGTCAACTTTTTCATAACAACTTATGTTTTTAAGGGCGTATGAATATTATATGTGTATTATGTTACGTATGGTTTTTTTTGTATTGAATTGTATAATTTTAGATTATTACAACTGTTTTAAAAATGGATGATTGGTGTAGCTGATTTTTTTTGGAATCAATCTAGTGTTAAAACACTCTGTGACGCAAAACGCGATAGGATAGGAACGATAATTTCTCTCTGTCTTTTTAGTGAAATGCACAGTATATAATAATAATATTTACTAGGATTTTTTTTAAAATTCAATTATATTTAAAACAAAACTGCTTATTATAAGTATAAACTTTGACTTTAGTCAAAATAATTATGATTTACCAATCCAATTGCTTCAATAGTACCGTTTACCTAAAGATTTATACATTCGTCCACACATGCTTATACCGTTGTACGTTTAACTAACCCAATTCGATATAAGATAACTTATAACACTCAAAAATACACTTTAATTCAAGAAAATAAAGTTCAAATCACAACAGCAGCCTCTCCTTGGTTTTAGTTTACTGTTACGTAAGACAATTTAAGGTCACTATAGTTGCATAATCTGTATATTACTGTGAGAGCGACCGAAATATGTTGAGCTCTCGTTTCCAATACAATTACTCCGTTGTGGCCCTTCCACTATGGGAGGGAAGGGGGGGTCAGAGGCCTTTGAGGCTGGTCAGCTTAGGATTTGCGTCGGCTAATATTAGAATGTCAGTTTTGAAACGCCAAAGAATGTATGATTTATAGGCGTATCGCATTTTCATGTAATTTGAACTGTTGCTTGTATAAAAGTTTTTTTGTAGTTGGTGGAAATTAGTATGTATTATTTTCAATATATATTTTGGTTAGATAGAGCGAGCGGTATCTCCATTTCATTCTCAAAGGAGCCCCTTAAGCCTACATTTCTTCAAGTCCCAGGCAGACTCCTGACTCTACGACGTTATGGGTACACTCACGGTGAATTCATTAAGTGGTTTAGAAGTTTTGAAGAATCGAGGAAATCAAAATAAATTATTCGTCCGAATTGAAATCGAACCCACACCAATCGTGTACAGTCAGTCAATTTTGTGTATCATGTTCTTAGTTACTCTGTATATTTTAATGATTTGGGAATAGATTCTCAACCTTCAATTACTAAGACGTAATAAATTTGAACATTGAATTTAATTTTGCTGTAATTTCATTAACAAATTATGATAGTTATCTTTTCGATCATTGAGATTATATATATGTAATTTACTTAGCAGCCTTCGGGAATAATGGAACACATTTGGTGATAGTGATAGTGGGTTCGAAAATCTTGTATTTAAACTTTTATTCTTTATCTAATCTAATCTAACTTTACGATGTATTCCTAGCGTGGTAGTCGGAGAGAACGGACCGCCAGGCTTTCTTTTTTATCTGAGTTGCTTATTTTTATATATTTTCATTTCACCGTTTTAAATGAAACTCTTTAACCAGATTCGGATTACGGTCGGAATCTTGTATATGTCCAAAAATATAGTATCCATAATTTTAAATATACACGATTAATCCGATAAAACAATTTAATTTAAAATGTTTAATAATTGCGAAAATTAAAAATCTTATATCATTTTGCCATCCGGGTAAAGTTTGGCGTTGAGTTCTCACTCAGCACACAATATCTCAAAAACTGAACGGAAATTTGGGAACAGAGTGTATTGACACTAGGTTCTCTCTGCCTACTGTGGAATAAAGCGTAAAGCTACTCAAAGAATGTTAAGTGCTATTTTTTTCAGCAGGTACCTATATCCCTCCAATTAAAATGTAATGTCCACAAATGCTAATTACTTCTTATTCTATGAGATAGTTTAGAATGTAAAATGATGTATACCGTTCTCTTTACTGTGATCGTCACCTTGACATGTCTGATGATTTCGTATACTCAATTATTACATTACCTTCATCTGCCTTTGAATAGATATACTGTAGAGCGTATTAAACTAAAACCAGTTGAGTGTTTTGTGCCATTCCTTCTCAGGCCTTACCAACTGGTCCAGGTTTTACGTCAAATATAAGCATTACAGCTACTTTATGATCCAAGGCAAATAACTTAAAAATAGTTTCAGCTCATTTTATATTTTCTACTAAAGCTATTAAGGCGAGCTAGTATTTACAAGCTAGAGTTCTATAAAAAAGTGATCAATGTCAAGGTTCCACGGTGGGGGACGAGGCGCCAGTTCTCGGTGGTTGTGGGCCATCCGCGTAGAACTGTGCCGGGCGTAGGGTAACAACGGGTTTGTGGAAACTGTGAAAAGTAAAGTAAAAGTATAATACTCTTTCTTGTACATCGGATAAGAAAATATAATATAGAACATTAATAAAACATATATAAAACACTATAAAGAAACCGATCTTATCACTATAGGAGCGATCTCTTCCTAGCAACATTGGAGTAAAATTTAGTAAATTGAAAAAAAAAAACCTATTAAACAACTTTTTCTATTGACAGTTACTCTATCAGGGAATAAGGAATGTTGTGGTATATTTGAAACCTTCATTCGAAGAAGATAGACTATAATCAAACTAGTAACTGCCTGCAACTTCGTATTCGTGAACTATGAAATGTAAAACCACGTTTTATACCGTTCCCGCAGGAGTTCTGGGAAATCTTCAATAAGTAATGACTTCATACAATTTAACAAAATTAACATATTTATTGTCAAAGTTTTAATAATATAATATAAATATACCCTTATTTAGAAAATGATTATATGAGGGAATTGCACAATTGCATCATATATAATAATTATAAATAATTAATAACTGGAAATTTCTAATACTTTACCCGTTGTGAAACATAGTGGTATGATCCTGTCATTGAAATTCCTATATTTTTATGACTCGTATCGAATATATATATCCATGTAATGTTTATTATTAATAATTATACATTTTAGGTGAAAGTGTAGAAGTAGGTACTTATTATAAAATAATTAATAATATTTCACACAACCGTTGCGCATTCCCCACTTTCCGCCGAATTTTTCGAGGCATTTCGTTTTAAGTGGCGGAACTGAATGACAGAGCGAAGAAAGGAAAATATTAACAAATAGTAATTAATTATCTGGGGTGGGGATCGAACCCAAAACCACCGCGCCAAAATATCTACAAATATGGTTAACTCCATCTCATAATAAACGTATTAGAAATAGGGAAAAAACGCCTGTAATCAAAAACATAAGATTAAAATAAATATCTTAAAATTATAAAAAGTTCCATTATGATACATTTTCATGGTCACCATGTCTGAACAATGTCCGCGCAACTCCCATAGAGCGGTTACACGCGTATTCGATCTGACATAATCCGCTTACCTAGTAACTGCCGGATGTGGCCAGGGTTGGTACCATCAGGCTTTTTATGTTTTTAGTTCAATTTTTTTTAAAGAAACAGCACGGTATTTTCTTTAGTGCTTGTTTTTTTAGGACGTATAAAATAAAATAGATTTTTTAGTATAAATTGTACCCGTAATAATCAAAAACTTTTTTTAGGGTGGAACAATATGTTAACAGTCGCTTTTGCTAAATTATCATTTTTAGATAGCGTAAATTTGCAAAAATCTCGCAACAGAGATGTTAACAATGTAAATATAATAGTTTTTGCGTAGCTGCCGTAATTAAGCTTTTATTTGGTTAATATTATAATTTAAAATTTAGAAATATTCTTAGCACAGTAAAATAATATCTGAACACCAATATGTCCGCTTTAGTGAGAAATAGC
Organism: Heliconius melpomene melpomene; assembly: GCA_000313835.2. NCBI lineage: Eukaryota > Metazoa > Arthropoda > Insecta > Lepidoptera > Nymphalidae > Heliconius > Heliconius melpomene. The sequence continues at coordinate 710,423 of HE672069.1, forward strand.
GCGGCTTTTTGGTCTGACAGTTAGCACATATTTCCATAAGCTAATCTATCTGAAAATAGTGTCTCATCTCTATATTATATTTAAAAAAAAAACTATTTATCTATTAAGTAGTAACAGCCCTACAACAAAGACATCACAGGGATGTGCTCAACGGATGCTAACCTACTACTACATAACGGGACTCTACGTAGAGATGAGCTATCGGCATACTTTGAAATATAATTAAGATAATATTATGTTTTTCTTAAGAATTTAATAAAGAATTGTGTGTAATTAAACTTTTATATCAAGAGCCTGTTATAAATGAGTAAAATGAATCCCATCGAAAAATGTGTAATGCTTGTGAAATGAGAGCCAAGTTAATTGTTAAGTAATGTATTGGTTTCGACTTCACCAACAGAAGAATGGGAGATCTAGGCGTATGGCTATGGATCTATGGTGTTCACTCACATTTTTTTACGGTCTTTATTATTTTCACAAGCAAGTGTTCTTCCAGCTTATACTGGACTATTAGATTGGTATTTTCTTTTGGCTTGCCTGCCCGTGTCACGCAAAATTTCAAAAATTTCTCCGCATTTTATCCTATTCCCAGGACCAATGAAGCATAAATAGTTTTAGTTCTTTTCCTATTAATATATTTAATGTTACATACTATAAATAAATATTTATCCATACAACCTAGAGACTCATTATCCATTAATTATACGAAAATCAATGCTTTTATTCAGTGAAAAGTTTCTTATGAATAGCAGCTAAAATAAACAACCTATAGAAGTGTACATACATTTTGAAGTAAAGATAATTATTTTATATTATACAAAATAAAAAATTGCAATTGCAATTTCAATATATGTTTTTAATGAAACTCTTAAAAATATCTATTCACATATCCACACGTTTCTAGGGAAACAATAGATTTCAGCATTAATGTGTAATATAAAACGTAATTGATTGCGTGAGATACTTACTAGTATATGAGATTAAATAAAAACATAAATAAACTATGCCATACATACTCTTGTTACAATGTCGCGTGCTAACACAGTGCTCTACATACAGGTAACTGATGATATTGATTGATTTATTGTTTTTTATTTGCTGTTAACATATATTATTTATTTATTTTAAATACGGTACTGGTACGAAGAGGGAACATAGTAAAACTCTCCATTGCCCACTTTTCATCGAATTTTCGAGATTTTGCATGTTGATTGGCGTAATTCAATGCTTTTCGCTTTATTTCTCTACCAGAGCGAGAAAATACAGATATTTCAAACAACTTTTACCGTAACAAGAATCGAAATTAATAATTATCATGCTTGCAATCACACCTTGTGATACTGCCCCAAGACGACCTATTACGAATCTAAGCCAATATGCAAGTAAAAAAATTCTAGTCAAAAAAAGCAGCATCTCAGCATAGCAAGAGAGAGAGCCTAGTATCTATTCTCTCCATTCTCAACTTTTTCTCCGCTCTTTTTTATCCGCTTAATTTGAGATACTACGTGTTAAATGACGAAATTTACAAATATAGCTTATCAGAGCAAGTGAAAATTAAATCTACACCCATAAATCACGCTTACAGTGAAATACAATAAGATGTTGGTCTTAGGCATTATATTTCGTCAATAAATTTCATTGCTTTTAATAGAGTATAAAAAAAATATTACCGATATTCACGATTGTATTACACGGTATATGTATTTCAATAGAACAAGCGTTGTTATTTTATTAATTGCTCTATTAACTTTATAGCAAGTAACTATTTTATTAAAACGATTTATTTGTGTGTTATAATTTTACTTCTCAATATTACTATTACATTCGTTTCCTCGCTTACCAGAACACAAAAAATGGCGTTGAGTTTCGCCACTGCCTCGAAACCTGAAAATTGGGGAACGGAGTGTTAGGTTCCCTTTGCATAACATACTTTTTTATAAAATACCAATAATATCTTAAATCTTGTAGTATTTAATAACAACAGCATAAAAATAACTGTAATTATGTAAAATCATATATTTCCCATACATTTCAGATTTCTGTGGGACCTCAGTATAAAGACCTGGTTAAGCAAGCCAAGGATATGCTTGCAACACCAAATGTCTTAGGAAAGGAGCGGCGCAGCGTGTCAAGGTACTAAGTTCCTTTCGACTCTTGGGCAATGGGATCTACCCTGCAAATGCCAGTTTATACTTGCCTCGCTTTTTGTGAGCATTTAGGGTTAGGTAATCTGGTCAATCTAACTCAGGTATTTTAGGTTAACATTTCGTTGGTAGTATATGTTATATGGTTTTTGCTGTGGTGGTATAGGTGTTTTGCTGTGCTGTTTATATTTTTTTTGAGGTAGAATCATAAGTTACTAGGTTTTTCGTATTTTGCTTGATTAGAAGAAATAAAAAGTTTTAAATATAAACTTTGCAACGACTTGAAATTTTACCGTAAACTATTCATTCATTAACGATATATTAATAAAAACACTAACGTAATAACCCACTAGTAGAGAAGAGTATAACAAATATAGGAACGATTAAAATTCTTCTAAATTGTCATTATTTATTTAATTTAAGCTAAGCTTTACACAAAGTTTAAATTAACTTAATAACTCTCATTTTAGTTTTTATATATATGTCTAACACTTTAATTTTCCCTTTTTTATAGTTTTACGTTGGTGCCCCCTATAGCAGGATAGGCAGAGGGAACCTAGTGTTATAATACTCTTTCATCCACATTACACTGGGTTTTTGAGGCATTGCATGTGCGAAGTGAAACCACGCTTTGTTTTTTTACAAAAAATAATATAAAATAATTAATTTCCCCGAGTGGGAACCCATAAATAACTCGTTTTAGTCAGACTCCTGTGCTGTGCTGCTACGCTACGACGGCCTTATTATTCATTACTTATAAAGTACTAAAACAACCATGAGTTATATAACCTCTAAAGCTAAAGGAAGTACGGAACTAAACCTGGACCTTGCGATCACCTTCACCTCCACGCCAATAGACAGATAAATGACATTACGTGTTGTGTACTACAATCAATAGTAATCAATTTTCTATTCTACACTACTATTAACTTGTATTACTAGAGGAAAATTGTAGAGTCACTATTAAAATACAATTTAATGAACTATTTTATCACATCTTCAGAAATCAGGGTATTTTCTATTAAAAAAATCCCCTGAATTGGAATCGTACCCCGTACCTATTACATGAAAATTATAGCATGTTACAAATATAACATACATAACGTGAGACACGTTATCTCTACAGCGTCATTTGGCATATTAGCAATGTCATTATGCTCATTTATGTATGTCACATTAGCACCTTTCAACATAAACTATGTCATAATTTAATTATCTTTTTTATTGCTTTACATCATTGAAATTTCTCCGCTCTGGAAGATAAAGGGCGGCGTTGAATTTCGCCACGTTTCAACGCAATGTCTCGAAAATTGGGCGGAAAGTGGGAAACGGATTGTCTAGTAAGGTGAGGTTTTTTATATCATTAGTCCGGGAAAAGGAAAATATTTTTCAATATCGAAATTCCCCTGGGTTCCATCTGCCTACAAAGTAACAATATAAATTATAGGTTCACATAAACTTTTTTATCATATACATATATAAATTCAAATAGTTTAGATCCTCAGCTAGGTTTCACAAGCGTCTCGTCAATTGCACGGGTTGCATCACAAATTGTCGATCCATGTGTGTCGACACACTTGTAAGGACACATTTGAGCTTCGAGATGTCAAATTAGCTGATTTTGAGTTATTTTAGATATAATATTATACTGTTATAATGTTTGATTGTAAAGCGGTTGTGGGCTTGATCCCAACTTATGGGAGTGGAATATTTAATATTATCGTTTTCTTGATTTAGTAACGAGGTAAAGTGCAGTGTTGAGTTCCGCCACTAACTCGCAATGTCTTAAAAATTATCATGAATTTTCTTATTATATTATGATTTATTAGAATTATTCACGCTATCGTGAAACAGTGGGTAACCACATTATGTTTCAAAAACATTTAAGTTCTATCGACAAGTAGATATGTAAAAGCTCTATTGTTTGCTCTACAAATAGTTTTTTTATTTTCCCGTCCAAATCTTAACAATTATATTTATTTATTTATTAGTAAGTTTTTATCGTCAGACTAAATATATGGAAATAACTGCGAGTTGCGTATGTGATAACATATTCTAAATGCCTGAGATTACAATTGACATCCAAACGATTAAAGTGATATGTGTTTTTCTATACAATAAGATATTTCATATTAATATGAACTAGAAATTCCTAACATTAGAAGTGTTTAAAAAAATAAAATCTATCAGCTTTACAATATTAGTATAGAGACATAGACTTACTATGTACAAAATTAAAGTAAAAACAAAATATACACTATTAAACCTATAGTACTTTCACATACTAAAATATACTTTGTATTTAAGTACCGGTATAACAATACTTTAATTAAATTGACATTTTAATGAACATACACACTAAAGTTTTTTTTATATATGTGTCTACATAACATATAGTACGTATGTCACGTTAAACGCCATTCCGATAGCGAGTCAATACCAATGCCATTTAAAAATAGATGAGATAACGAGACAATACTGGTTATAAATAGAGTACTCGAACTCACTGTTACATGTTATTGAAAGTTTGAATTTAAAGTTATAATAGCTAGTTTTAACATAAGTAGTATATATGTAATAATTTCTTCTTAGAAATCAGTATAATAGTTTATATAGATCAAAAAATAGGTCATAGATATTTTACGAATAAAAAGAGGAAATTTGCAAAATATCCTCTTTATACATAACAAACAGACACATTTACATTTGTGAATACAAATAATGTACTTTAAACTAAAATATAGTCTAACGAGTGATAATAACTAAATGAATATATGACACTATTATAAAATTAATATTTTTTAGCTGTACGCTGTATCGCACATATAATAGGGTAGGCAGACGGGTAGTGTTAAGACACTGCGTTCTCCAATTTCTTCCCAATTGTCAAGGCATTTAGGTGTTGAGTGGTGGAAATTAAACCCTGGAAATGTCTTGTCAAAGACAGAATATAAAAATATTTAATTCCCTGATTGAATCTGTGGCGGCCTAAATAAATACAAAAAAAAAAGCCATTAAATCCGCAAAAATACCACATTCGATGACTTAAAAAATTAAAATATTGTAACTTTGTAATAAAATGTTCCAAGTACATAATAAAAATAAATATACAAACTGATAACCCCATTTTCGAAGGTTACTAAAGACGGCGCTTCAAAACAAACACTTTTCTTAATATTAGTTTATTCTTTTATTTTTCAATTTCACGCTGAATCTCGCACATAGCAGGATAGGGGTAGGCAGAGCAAGAAAGACAAGAAATTCTAAATGCAAATAAAATGTAAGTAAGTATTTTTTTTTATTTAAGCCAGTAGTTTCTGAGATAAATGCGATTAACCAAACAAACTCTTCAGCTTTATATCCTTTTTTACCTTAACGTTGTGTCCCGCATACAGCAGAGAAGGAAGTGGAAACCTGGGAACCTATTGTTAAGATACTACGTTCCCATTAAGACACTTCCATTTCCCACTTTCCGCCGAATTTTGCTTGTTGAGTGGCAGAACCAGAGCGATGAAATGAAAAATAATAATTTCCTCGACTGGGAATCGAATCAACAACCTTTCCCGTTTACTGTCTACATAGATAAGCATACAGCAATAATACATTGTATTTACTAAGCCTCATTACTCAATAAGGCCCTAAGGTCATCCGGAAGTACAGGCATATCACGTGTGCCTCCAAAATCGGAAGTAGAGGTTTTACCTCGCGGTGATGTAATCAAGGTGAGATAGAAGGAAAATTACTTTTTGTTATTGCATTTGTTATTTATACTATTGGAATTGTAATTGCTTAGGTATTTGTTTGTAATAAATTGTTTAATAATATGTTTTGTTTTTTGCGTTTTTATTGCACTTTAATTATGTTTTTAATATTTTAGGGATTAGTCATTTCCGTTAGAGTGGTTGTGGCGTGGGGGGAGCTAACTATAGAAAAAAAGGTGAAAAAATTAAAGTTATTTACAAGTTTTTTTAACTTGTCGTGTTAATATGTGAAATGTTGCAAGCTTCTTGACCCACTTCTCAGTGGCCCATTGAGCTGAAATTTGGATTACGACTTCTGTTCTGATGATAATTAAATTACATGTTATCAATATTGTTGGTAAATGACAAAAAAATGGCCGCCGTAACAAAATGGCGGATTACAAATTTTTGTACATCCCGCCTAATATGAATATCAAATGAAAGGGCTTGATTTCTAAAATACACCATGCACAAAAATGTCAAAAGCTTGGTTTTAAATAAAAATAAATCAGCTTCACGCTGTATCCCGCACACAGCAGGATAGGCAGAGGGAACCTAGTGTTAAGGCATTGCGTGTTGAGTGGCAGAACTCAACGACGCGCTTTGTAAAGTTTTAAAGTTTTTTTTCAATTAATATTTTATTAAAATGTCCGTCGATTAACAGAATGTATGTAACAGCAATATATACACAATTACCTAAAGCGAACACAATAGTATATTGAAATAGTTCAGTTATGCAAGTTCTGGCGCAAGCGTTTTAGATACGAACTGGGCCAGGGGACGGCTTGTTGGAGCGAATTACAATTTATGTATATGTTATTTTTGTATTGAATTAGTACTTTTATATTGTAGTTTTTTTAATTTATTTTATTGATCTTTGATTGTAATGTAGTTTGTGACTTCAGCTTCATCCTGTATTCCGCATTTTAAGTTATAGGCAGAGGAAGCCTAGTGTTGGGGCACCGTTTATCGCCGTCTATATTTTAGCGAAGAAATATAGACATTATTATTGTTTTCAAGTTGGTATCAAACCCACACCCGTCTATTTTACATTTGTTTAATGAAAACTTGGAAAAGATGAAGTCCATTTCATATATAAAAGATAGAACCTATAGAGAACCCGCACCTCTCATGCATATACTTATAGATAGATATATGTATAGTGGGAGGTGCGTTCTTGCTACAGCGAATTTTGAAATTAACATAATTAATTAAATGTATAATGAATATTTATCATTTCGCCTTAATTTATTACTATTTAACTAATACATGTGTCGTATTAAATTAAATCGATTTACTAGATGAATATATTAGAAATATTTTGTATAGAAATATAATTTAAAATATTTATATTCTATTTCCACACATAAAATTATTTAATTAAGGCTTTTGGTCTCTTTATATGTTCTACTAATAATACAATTTTTATAATAAATTTTAATCATATACCGTAAAAAATACAAACAAACATCAAACATTACATAATACGATATTTAATTTTCATACAAAATCATAAATTAGTGTTATCAACATAAAATTGGGTCGCGTTTACATTAGCCTCGGTAATCGGCATTTCGTAATACAATTGTATACAATAAGTATTGCTCGACCTATATCTAAATACGGTTGCAGCACGACAGGTTATTGGGGAAATTAGGGCACGCCGAGTAGGGCCGGTGACGAATGTTGCCTCTTGCGCAGCATTCTAATACTAATATTGTAAAATGAGGAGCTTGAGACCAGTCGTGACACGTGACAGGTAGTGAGTTCGACTCCAACTCGAGAAAATAAAATATTTAATTTCATTTCTTCGCTCTAGTTTCCAGGCAAAGCTTTAGGTTCCGCCACTCAACTCGCAATGCCTCTAGAATAGAATCGACGAAGATGAGGTCTGTTCAGCAAATTCAGTTGGTTTGATATATATAGGTACACTCCAGAATTAGGCCGAAATTGGGGCAAAGTGGGAAATGCCTTAATGAGAACGGAACGTCTTAACAGCAGGATACAGCATATATAAAAAAATAAATACATGCTTTCCTTTATAAGTGTTAATTTATTACAGTAACCTTTGGATATTACCTATTTATTAAAATCATTGAGTAATGAATGTATCAATGAATCACGTTACAAATTTAAATCGATATCTGTCTTTGATGTCCAAGTGGTTAGTAATATGATAGTGCTTATCGATTTATTATTCATTAGACTGGTATGTAGAGAAGTTATTCTTGTGCGTCTATTAGAATTGTGAACAAGAAGATAGTGGGTTCGGTATCCACTCGGAGATGAAATATTTAATATTTTCACTTCCATGGTGTGGCATCTAGCATCTGGCATTGGTAAGGAGGCAAAGAGTGACATTAAGATCCACTACTCAATCACAATACCTCCAGAATTCGACGGAATGCTGAAATTGGTAAACCCTCGGTGGGTGTGTCCGACTTGCGCTTGCCCGGTTTTTTCTTATATATTCCATTTACTTTTTTAATATTAAGCCTACATAAAACCAACATAACAAGCCCATCATATTAATAAATAATTTTTCTACCTTATAAAAGGTCAACCTGTATATAGAATAGTTTTTTAAACCTCAAAGGCAAAATAAGGTGATCTAACTAAGAATATGACGTGAGACTACAAAAAATAGCATGCTTCAGTGTTTACGTTAACTTTATATCGTTAATGTTTGATAATTGCTCGCCTTTGGTGTCTGTTTCAACAATGTCTATATTAAGATATAAATGACTATACTAACATTATTAGCTATATAATTAATTTGGTTGAACCCCCTAATCTCAGGAAATGCTGATTTGAATTGTAAAACTCTTTTTGTACCTACTGGACAGTCTAGATATTAAGGAAATGAAAATAATTCACCCCCCTGAGTGGGAATCGAACCCAAAACAGTTCTGTTTACAGTCAAAACTAGAGCTACCGCGAATTATGTACGGTGGCAGCGTAGGTTCCAAAAAAAACCGATTTTACTTAAAAATATTTTATTAAAATTAACTTATTATTACAAAAGGTGAGACTTGCTCAAAGTCGGAGACAAGAATGATTTTATATTCTACATTTAATTCTAATTTTAATTATAACAGCAGGTGTGGGGATTCGAATAACAATTCCAAGATTTAAGAGAATTGTGCAATGTATTAATTGGAAATTAAATTATGGGTAACGTTGTGGGACATATTCTGGGTGGTCCTAGGTCAGCAATTCCTGGGTTGTGTGCTAACGTAACACCTCCCTCCTGAAGAACAGCACCTATTCGGTGTCCTTGGATCTCGAATAGTGCTGGAGAATGTGCTCTAGTTGATCTCGAGCGCTGGCCTCTTCCTTTGAAGAATTCCTATCACTCGATGGCTTCGGCTTTTCATTTTTCTTAATTTTCATAAAATAATTTCATAAAATGGGACTGTGGTATGATAAAGACTATTAGATTCAGTAGATATCTTCGAAATAGGTTGCTGTGCGGAAAATTTCTTAGTTGCCTCGAAAATTTCAGTTTTTTAGTGTTATTTCAGAATTTCCTTGTAGGTTTTAGTTAACAATAAGATCATATAGGTATGATTCACCGATCTTCGGGCATTCAGCCTCTATGTAGGTACATAAAATCTTTTTCGTGAATTGCTAGGAAGGGGTGAGAGGAATAATGGATGTGGCGATTTATTTTAGGTACAGAGTACAAACGATTCAGGAAAATTCTTAAGGACAACAATTGGAAACTAAAATAATATCTTAAGCATTATAATAATAACCTTACCTTTATTACGTCAAAAAACTAAAACTAAAACTAATATCTAAAAGTTAATTCTCTTATATAATGTATTTAATTTGCTTAACGTATCTTGATACATATTAAAGTGAAGATAGATTGATAATTACTTTTAGCACGAATATTGCCTTCTAAATTAAAATATTTGAGTTATATGTGTAAAAGTTATAAAATTTGGTTTTTAATATTCGTTAAATTATTCATTAATTTTTCTAGTAAGTTAATGGCTCTATCATACTTTATGGCGTCCATGTAGTCGAGATTTCCCGAAATACTTTTCATAATCTATTACATAATCTATCAAT
>HE672070.1:1472-68384 GCA_000313835.2 Heliconius melpomene melpomene
AAAATTATAAAATCTTTATATAATTATTTTTCACTTTTTAGTTCGTTGTTAGAAGTCGGTTTTTGGTTTTTGTTAAAAATTAATTTATTTGTCATTTGTGTTCCATTTCATTGAAGGTGTAGGTTCGATTATCACTTAAAGAAACCTATTAATTAAAAATACAGTAATGTGGAGTTCTGTCATCCACCATTCAATATTTCTAAATTGCGTGAAGAAAGGAGAGATGTAACACTAACTCAAAAGAAAAGTAAGAATAAAAACACCAAAAAGGTTTTTTATATCCAATTACTTTGTGAAAATAATGAAACGTTAAGTTTTTAAACCTCATAATACTTTAATCATATAAATTATTTTATTGCTTTGAAATGAACACAAGTAAGCAATAGCTCCAAGTATGTTAATATTAGGCTCTAAAGAAGAATATGCCATTCAAAATAATGACACCGACATCAAAAACTTTTCTAGGACAAGATAATCTTTACACGGATTACTTTCGTAGAACATTATTGTACCTACGAATGAATTATTTTAATTTATTTTTTTAAAATATCTCATAAAAATTTATGAAAATATTCATCTGTAATATTTTCAGGGTTAAAATGGCTTTGATTATTACATTTTTTACTCGTTTAGCGGTCGGTGAGTTTGGTAAAAAAAAATGTAGAGATAACATTGAATGATTTGGTTGGAACGTGCATAACTAAACGCAGTAATCATTGTAAATTAAAATTGAATTTGAGATGGTGATATTAGAATAAAAAAGTAGAATTTTCAGTTAAAAAATGAAACGTTTATTACACCATATTAAAACATAATAGAATTAAAATAAATCACAATCTATTAGGTACGAGTAAATGGTATAATTTATTTTTGTAATGGCAGCGATGATCCGCACTGTTTTATATAGGTACCTACAATTAACGTGACCATTCTTTTTTCGACACAAACGGGACATCGACTTTCTTCGTTAATTTTCAATTTTAATTATTTTAAACTATTGTATTAAAAATGAATATTTGACTATTTCATGTCCATATTGTGTTTTTTTGTTGGATTTTTTTTTAAATTAACATCGTAATCGTGAAATTCGACGCGGCGAAACCTGATTCGACTTAACAAAACTGACTTTTTCGAAAAACGGGACATATTTACATCCCGGTGCATTTCTAGGGACACCGGCACAATATATAACGGGATATATATAAAAGGACTTGTCCTCACTGACTGAGGTAAGACGCACGCACAGCCGTAACCGCTGTGCGTAGAAACGTTAAATTTGGACAAAAGTTTACTTTCGTAATCTGGACATCCACTAAGAAAGGATTTTGAAAAATTTCAACCCTAAAGGGGTGAAATAGGGGTTCAAAGTTTGTATGGAAAAATTTTTAAATTGGCACTGATTTTTCTAAAATTTGAAATTTAGATTTTTAAAAGTATTTAATTGAACACGTGTTTCATCATTTTCTAGAATTCTCCCCCTAAGGGTGCAAATAAGGGGTTGAAAGTTTGTATAGGTTTTTTTGAAATCGTCACCAATTTTTATAAAATTTGAAATTCAGACTCTTAAACGTATATAATTAAACACATGTTTCATGGTTTTCTAGAATTCACCCCCTAAGGGTGCAAATAAGGGGTTGAAAGTTTGTATGGAAAAATTCTTAAATCGCCACCGATTTTTATAAAATTTGATATTTAGACTCTTAAAATATTTCATTGAACATAAGTTTCGTGGTTTATTTTAATTCATCCCCTAGGGGTGTAAATAAGGGGTTGAAAGTTTATATAGAAAAATCTTTAAATCGCCACTGATTTTTATAAAATTTGAAATTGAGACTCTTAAAAATATTTTATTGAACACGTGTTTCAAAGTTTATTAGAATTCACCCCTAAGCAATAAGCAAGCGAAGCTGCGCGCGTCCGCTAGTAACGGGATATAACGGGACGGTCTCGTTCAAAACGGGACGTCTGGTTGCATTAGGTATAATAAGGTAGGTATTAAATATTGTTTGTTGCAACCGACCGTGGTTTATTCCCTAACCACATTATCAGCATGTGTTTATGTACTAGTGAAGGAACATATCAGAATATTGTTACTGTTTTTACATAAAACATTTTATTCTGTTTTGATATATGAGTATGACTCCAGTATAGATTATTTATTAGAGTTGATTATTATATGGATTTAATTTCTGAAAATTGTATTTATATTCACATTTTTAATGGATAATTTCAGATTGTAATGTCTTTTTACACATTTCATATTTTTCAAATTTCTTATTAATTATTTATTTTTAGTTACTTTATTCTATCAAGAGTGACTAAGACTTTTTTATATAATAGCATAAGTTTAATAATAACTTCATAAAAATATATGTAGCTATATATTTCTAAGTAACTTCATCGGCTTTCAGCTACTAACTTGTTCGTATAGCCTCAACTGCCAGGCCGTTGAACAATACATGAGACTATCATCAGAGCGACTGCGGTAGTCGTAGAGAGCGCACGCGCGAAGCTATCTTTAATTCTAACTGACATATTACTTCCCGCGTAAAACTTGTGCCAGATGCAATATTTAATATAATTAGTGTATAATCTGTGACTTAGTGTTGTTATTTTTTTAATTTACACATATTCGTACTTTTTTTGTGTTTTTTAATTAGTTTTATTAACTGTGGTGTAGTGACCGTTGAGTCGTGATCTAACGCTCATTATTTGTGATTATTTCGGATTTACTTTCTATTACTGTAAGTACTTGTTTTATTGTTTATGTTTATCTTTCATTAGTGGAGAAAGTGGAATTTGTTCACCAATTTGGTGATCCCATTGGCACACTTTAGATCCACCAGTCAAACGAGTTGCAGGTCAATATTTAAACGAATGTCGTTGAGTTTGTCGGTCTCACGCAAGTCCGCTTCTAGCTAAATAATATCTTCACTCAAATCAAACAATCATAATTTACAATCATGAATATTTAAAGTAAATTTTATATTCGACGAGCGAACCCTTTAGCGAACTGTAATGTAGAGATCTTGATAAGCGTGGTAGAGATAAAAAAACACGAAGTAAAAACTAAAATTTTAACATAAATTTTTAATAAGACTTTTTTTATTTAAACATATAAAAATATATATAGATTCGTTTAATATTTCTGATAAAATGGTTGCAATATAAAACTTTAAGTAGTCGTAAAAATATATAGGTACAACATTTAGATAGCTAAAATTCTCAACGGATATTCATTTGGCTCTTATTTCTAGGTCAATAACACGTAATATATTTTCGCATTTTTTTTAATTTATAAAAATATAACCAAATACAAAATATATTTTCGTTTTTTATTTATTATTTCTTTCAGTCTGTTTATATTATTACTATTTTACTAAAAATATAGTTGAGTTAAGGAGTCAATGAATTGTCGATTTTAAAAAACGGTTAAAACCGGTTAAGTGTCATTCGGAACGTGCTCCGATTTTACAAGCACTCTGCATTTAAACTTATGAAGCTCACGGAAATAGGTATTTTTTTGTTTCTGTAATAGCTAATATTATTCTATTGAAACGTAAAAGTAAATTTTGTGTTCTTTTATTTAATAATCGACAATTACGTATGTAAAAATAGTAGAGTTTTCAATTTCAACACTTTCGAACAAACAAAAGTTACGGAAGGTTGGTACGATTGGATATCTATTACTATAGATAATTTAAAATTATTCTATAAAGAAAATTTAAATAAATAGAATGTGAAAGTAAAGTGCATCATTTAAATAATGGTTTACTTGAAAAGGAAATGAGTTTGTAAATAATGGCTCATTAAGTTCAGCCTTTCTTCGAGGAACCATTAGCACGATCCTTCAAGATGTTAGCGTATTTAATTTATCTTTTTGCGTTACTCAGATTATTTAAATTAACTATTCTGTATTAAGAGTTTCGATGAATGAAAAAGTTTTTATGGGGCTTTACACTTACACTTTATTATCACTGGTACTGAGTGTTTTTCCCCGATAAATGGACTATCCAACTCAAAGATTTTTTCCAATACAAATCAGTACTTCCTGAGATTAGCGCGTTCAACTAACAAACTCTTCAGCTTTATAATATTGGTCTATTACAGTCCCACTTATGAGATTTGTATCCACAGTTATGCACTTATATATCTGACTAAACTTTGTATCTAGAATATCCAAATTTTGACACAATGGAGTCTTTAATTATTTAGAGATCTTAATAAGATAATCATTAGAACCGCATATAAAATAAATAAATTTTATTACCTTTTGTGTTGAATGTGATTTTTTTCGCTTGGAAATATTTCATTAGCTCTCTGTATAGTATATATGTACTTAAAGCCTTTATTCTTCCTGAAATAAGCAATAACACACGATATTTCAAAACAACCGTGATACAAATACACAATTTCGAATATCTCTCATCATCTCATATTGTATTCTGTAATTTTTCATCTTAAACTCTCATCATAAGAGCCGTATTATATTATAGTCGGCGGTCGTCATGCAGGTCCACTATAATAAATAACTGTCATTCATTTTGTCTGTTCCATCGTAAACTTTCTACGCGTCTGAAGCTTACACTTGTAAATGCTGGCGGTACGGCTCTTAGAGATGAGTTAGGCGTTTTACACACTAAATGCTTGCCCATAAAGCTATAAGATTATTTTCTAATAAGAAAACTCATTTAAATTACACAGTTATTTTTATTCTATTTTTATATTACCTCTATTAAATTCATATAAATGAAATTTTTATTATAACTAAATTAAATTAATAGTGAAAGTACGAAAAGTAGTAGGCCATATTTTCAAATTTGGCGTTGATTAATGACAGGAGACGTCCGAACACTCGGCGAAATTAAACTCCTTTTTTGTGAAATCATGCAAGAAATATTATTATACGCATTAATTTAGATAATGATATGCAGTTAACGGTAATGTTGTCTCGTTGCAAGATTTTTTTTATCTATGAAACTGATAAGGATCCAGATAACGTATATATGTAGATAGTCCGTGGAATGGTTGTTACTATGTATGTCTAAAGTCATACGCAACGATCGAAGGTTGCACTGAGAAAATTTTCTTCTATGAAATTTTATTTTAGAGCTGGTTGGTTATTAGGAGAAATTTACTCTTTAAAATATTTTCAAAACTTTAATTATAAAAAGACTCGTTCAGATATTGCAAAGTTTATGAATACATACAATTTAAAAAAAAAATAAGTTAGTTAAAACTTTAAACACAACTAAACTAAATATATATAGTTTTTTATTATAGATATATTCTGTATATATACGCAGAGCCTACAGTTCATTATATTAACCTATATAACAAAAAAAATCTATTGTAAACACCCTATATGTCAAATAATACGAGTACAATTACAGTTTTTAGTCCCGTCAAGTCGCAACAAACGTGGGAGTACGACATTGAGGTCGAATCCGTTCATCTTAAATACCTCGTTATAATCATCGAAAGGAAACATTGGATTGTGTTTTTATAATACTATTGTCTATTTGCATTCAATAGCCTAAGAATGGGTTCCGAGTGATTGTTTGGACGGTGCTTTCATATATAGTTTTCCATGTGTGCGATTGTGTTCATAAACGTTTATAAATATTAAATGAGTTTCTTATAATATGGCTATAGGTGGTCGTGAGTTGGATTCCCACTCGGAAAAACAAAAACTTTTCCCGGCTCCGGCAAGACTTAGTGTGGCTTTGAGTTTCATGTCTCAAGATGCAATTTTGACAAGAGGCCGTCACACAACACGGCACAAATGTATGATTGTAAACACGACGGTTATGAGTTCGAATCCCACTCGGGGAATGATATTTATTTTTTTATTACATAGTTTGTTACAACTCTACCTAATAAAAGCGTTTTAAAAAAATATAATTATTACTTTAAGTAAGTTATTTGAAATATTGTTGCTCTCAGCAAATAGTATTAAAGCCTATCCGTACACATAACTGGAGATGGAGACGGATGCCAGTCAATAACTAAACAAACGAGCTCGGTAACGGCACTCATTACTTCAATGGCGATACACAGACAACATCTTGTTTAACTGTTACACTATATATTAGATTTATTTCTATGTAAGTTAACTGAGAGACCAGTGGGGTAGTAGGGGCACGTTAGCGTCAGGCAGCGTTCAGAAGCCAGGACCTGAATATTGGAACTCTTTAGTAGTTACTAGTATTACTTATGTAGAAAAGCATGTCTTTTAGTTTTTTTTAACTATATATTCTTCTGCTAAATAAGTAAAAGCATTAGTGTTTAACTCTCTTAAATCTCTCAGAGCGTTTTAGTCTTTTGGAAATATTGCCTATTAAATAAGTAGGTGAAATGGTTAAATGGTTAAAT
Source organism: Heliconius melpomene melpomene (assembly GCA_000313835.2). NCBI lineage: Eukaryota > Metazoa > Arthropoda > Insecta > Lepidoptera > Nymphalidae > Heliconius > Heliconius melpomene. The sequence goes on from HE672070.1 coordinate 7,848, forward strand.
AAGTAGGTGTTTAAATGAGAATTTAAGATTATTTGAAAAATATAGGACAAGGACTATATTTTCTTTTAAAATTTTCTCTTTTCCATAACTTTTTCATATTATTTACACGTTCTCATTCAAAATCAAGATTCTACTATTAAATAATAACAAACGAGTCTCGATAAAACAATTTAATAGCTTCTCTAGCTAAAACTACTTTGTCGCCATTGAAGACAACTTCGTGACGGACCACAAAAACTGATGGTTGGTGCGGCAAGATCATTGCACCTGGTTCTTTGTGTACTACAGGCCAATAGCTATCGCGTGTCATATTTGGTTCGGAGTTTTTGCTTTAGAAATCGCATATACGCAATAGTCTATATTTCCTCTATATTAATTGCTAACTAGTTTTTGCTCTACTTAGTTCTGAATCTCGTTTAGTAGAGCACATTGGAATTGTATATTTTTGTTGTAGATTTCTATAGTCGACACCTTTGAGGCACAGTTGTTATATTAATGAGTGAATGTTGTGGTGTTCAGTTCAAATACTATTAATTTTATAATACCAATGCTTGTATTTTTGGTGTTTTCCTTATTTTTTTTTATCAAATTCTGCATACATCTATGTTTAAATTATTAAAGTATTTATAATAACTTTTAAGTCGTATAATTTTGTTGCATAACTATTAAGCAAATTTGTTCTAACATTACCACCAAGAAATTATGTCAAAGTAAGAGTTTATGGGTTTTAGTAAAAGGAAGTACATTATGAAAATGTGAACTAATTTATTTGTAGTTTACTAACATTCGTGCAATGCTTAGTATTTATTTGATAACATTGTTGGTATTTCCTATCAATTCCTATTAAACATACAAAATATTAAAAATCATTAAAGAAAAAAACATATTTTTCTTTTATATAAAGATATATTTAATAGGAAAATTACTTTAGAAATATAATGCATTTCGTTGATACTGTGTAGATGAGTAAAGTATAATTTTGCGCTAATTTAAAATATATTAGAAAGACATAATATTTCATCACACATGTGTTGGAACTTCCATACATTTTCTAGTAATTGGCAACTAATGAGGGTTGAGGAAAGTCAAGTTAAGCTTCGCAAACGACTTACAAACCGCAGACCTCAGACTTTAACAACGAATTTAATTAATATGAATAATTTCCATTTTTATATTAATATATTTGTACAAAAATAAATATAAATATTTATTTGTAGTGCCATTCTAAACGTTTAGGTTAAGAGTTCGAGGTTCTTTTTGCATTTAAGCACTACACACTACTCACAAGATTACATAGTGTATAAATACACTTACATCTAATAATAAATAATTGAAATATATTATCAGTAGGTACTCTTTATAATTATCAGAAGTGTACATATAATTGGTGTGAAGTACTATATAAGATGCTTATATTAATATGATAGACAATAGAAAGTGCTAGATATTCAGTATCTTATAAGTAAGTACATGTCACACATGCTATATTTAATTTTTTTGAAGAACAAATGTTCGTGGTTACATAGTTTTTGTCTTAACAACGAACAATCACAGATTTATAGAATGATGGGGATTCCCCACACAGTTTTTTTACTCTTGAGGCGAATGTGCCGTAGTTGCTCAGTGGCACAGCGTCTGCTTGCAATCGCGATTGTTATAGGTTCGGCCTACTGGGGGCAACGATAATATCTATTTAATTTAAATCCGCCATCCGACTATACGTTACACTAGGTTTCCATAGCACACTCAGCTATGCTGTAAGAAAGCGAGAAACAAAAAGAAAGACTATCTAACCTAGCTTAATCAATGTTTCAATATTACGGCTGTCTTCATTATTGTTAATGTATATGACATTTATGTAATATCTATTAGCGAGAGAAATCAAGCAATTCATAACGATATTTTATATTTAAGATTAATTTAGAATTTGTATAACATGTACAATCAGCCTCACGCTGTATCCCGCACACAGCGGGTTAGACAGAGGGAAACTAGTGTTAAAACACTCCGTTCGCCACTTCCTGCCGAATTCTGGAGGCATTGCGTGTTGAGTGGCAGAACTCAACGCCACCAACGCCAACTCAAAATTACAAATAATTCTTATTGTTGTTAAAAACAATTAGTTTTCTTTTTCTATTATATAACATTTCTCATTACATACTTATAAGGGTTTCAATTACCTTTTCCTAAAGCAAAAACTTACATCAATATTACACAATTTTAAAGCAATTACATTCCAAACAGTTCGATATCATTATTATAGCTAATTACATAGAAAAATAGGAAACGAAGGAAGCAAACGTAACATGTACCTAACAGCTGTCCACGGTAGGGTACCAACAGTGGTACCAACAGGTGAAAGGTTTAGCGGAACTAATATTGATTTCTGTGGTCGTGCAGCTAATGGGTGGGTGACTAATGACAGGTAGTCCCATGTTGATTCATTTATGCACTTTGCTATTGTGTAGTACGCCGTACTTACATCACGGTCGTTGTGGTGCTGAAGTCATCGTATGAGTATTTTACAACGGACAGACGCAACCGTTGTACTAATTTGTCTCAATTCAAGAAGCAAGATAGTACTTGTTTAAATTGGGCTGAAAATTTTTGAATGTAACGAATTTATGCCTGTTTTTAGGCAATTGAGTGGTACTGTTTGGTTAAAAATTAAGCTTTATAATAATTATTGTTATAGCTATGAAATATATCTTAAGATTGCGGGTATCGTGTGCATCTTCCTCAATCTAGAGTCCTTTTGGTATCCTGTAAATAACTCATAATCTGCCAAAGGCATATACACATATTTAAAACATACTCATTTTAGCACGTAGGGACATACATTTTATTTATATGCATTTATTTTTTATATTTTAATATATAAGCAGGTGTAATTCTAATATTTGGCTAGATTATTTGTAAACCTTCCACTTAATAACAAGTTTTGCTCGATTAGGTGCTAACTTATTGATTAATGACTTGCAATTTCATAATTTTATTAGCACAGCGTTTAGCGCCAAACCAGCTCGGTGAGTTGGTCATGTAACACTTTTTTTATTTTAATCCACGAAATTACAATTTCTTGGATAACATCGAAAACTAGATTTCTTGAAACAATTCGCGTGCCGCAAGTAATTAATAAAAATTGTGTGAATTTTATAAGGACGAATGTATAACGTTTGGTAATAGTTTCTTTTTTGTTTGGGCAAAAAGTTTTTGTGACCTAAAAGAATCTATTCAACCGTTTCTAGCATTCCGCAGTGAAAATAAATTATTTACTATTTCTAAGGATTAATTATTATCGTAAGATTTTTATTAGGTTGCGCCTTAACTAACTTTAACATTTCGATAACCAATATGTATAATAAAGTCAACAAAGAAACTAAAAAGCATTGACCAAAAAATGTACTTTAAGTATATTTTACAATTTTATGATTTATTTTCCAAATAAAATTTTAATAGTTATATTTTATATATATTTTTTTATATTATGTTACATTAAGTAACTATAGCTTTCGATAGTAATTCATAGAAAAAATGACGTAAAGGCTATCGCAATGAATCATATCTGAATCAAAACATTTTATAGAAAGCAATTAATATAACTTTCTTTTTTTATATAAGATCCAATACCTATAGACAACACAAGCCAATTGCGATCTTAATTTTGGAGTATATGGCCAAATAATTTACTTGTATTTAATGTAATAAATATTAAAATTCACTCATTTTCTGCTTTTATGTAGAGTAAGAGAAAAGAATTCATTATAGAATTTTAGAATCATTTATTTATTAGGAAGTAAATATAAAATGTAAATATTACCTCCAATATAGATCGAACCTACAATCATCGTGAGCCGTTCAATGTAACAGCATAATAGTAGCATGAAGTTAACTATGTTTTTATTAATATTATTGTTACTTTTGATTCATATTATATTTATATTTCTTATATATATCGTTTAATCTATCTTTCTAAAGACAAAACTACATACGTAAGCGAGAACCAAGGTCGTTTAATTTTTGCAATTATTAGCAATTAAATAATTTACTTACAACGCAACGGCTTACTTATGAATTGTGATGTGATGGCACGTACGAAAATGTTCTTATAGGTTCTTAGGTTTTATTTAAATTTAACTTCCCTATTATAGTTTATTTTTTTTTAAATGCACATAACATAAAGACAAGCATTAAATTTAATTAACTTGTGTAGATTCTTCTATGCGTGCCAGTTGTATATGGCAAATGTTTTTATCTTCCAATAAAGAAGGAGTAGCTTACAATTTAGTTTGGTACTTCTCTTATTAAATTGCTGGCCTATAAGCCTACCGAAATAAAAATAAAGTAAACGAACAGTATATTATTCTGAGAAAACGGTGCACGCAAAAGGATTTTAATTAAGGTTATAACAACGTGCTCTTCGTAGGTTATGTTTTTGTTATTTTGCACCAAGTTTCCCTCCCTTCGATTCACGCCAATAATAATAAACTTTTTTGGATTCGTACATATGATTAGAAAAGGTTATTTTTAAACTTTTGTAGTTTTTTGCCTTATTTCTTTATTTATTTGCTAAGATAAAAAAAAAAAACATGAATATCAGACATCTGGCAACCAGTTTGTGAGCTTAGAAGTCTTAGGGTGATCCAGTTATAATCATATTGAAACATTTGTATCCACGCAAATTATTTTTGCCACTTATTACGGAGAGAAGACTCTTCTAAAAGAGAGTTTAAAATAAGCCTGCTTAAAGATCTGAAGAGATATAAAGTATTTTTTACGTCTGTTATATTTAAATTGACAACTTAAAATTTACAAATATATTTTTTATCTGTTATAAATAGTCTGTGGCCTTATAGGAATGACAATTACAAGTTTTTGCCCCAGCTGATTTAGCTCGGCTAGGGCAATGAACTTGTATTTCATAACCTGACCACCGCCACCGCACCGGTCAGATGCGTGCCGAATGATGGGGGATCAGCCTGACTGTTACCTGCTAAGGATCAAGTACTCATCACTACCAGAAGAAGACCGGACCGAAGCAAGCTCACCCGAACCCGAGGACCACACCAAGAAGCTCTCGCCTTATTTGTGACCAAATAAGGAGGAACTTCGCCCGCACTGGCCTGTGCGGAGGGGAACCCCTTCCCCTTGGACTCCCTGCCCGGACCGAGACCGAGATGGACAGAAGGGTTGTGAGGACAGTCAACTGTTGCCGCCGCCCGTGCTCATAGGAATGAGCAGCCACCAGCCGCCGCGTGCGGGGACACAAGCGTCCTCTGCTGCGGCCGCAGCTACTGCCGCAACCAGCGGCACCCGGACCCCGCGTTCCGCTGCGCTGTACGGCGTACCCGTGCAGGCAATGGACCAGAGGACCACGTCGAGGGAGCCCCCTCTCTCCGCGGCGCAACCTGGCGCGCCGTGCCACGCGGGATCGACGCCCGCACCAGCCGCCTCGCCTTCCCCAGGTCAGGCACCCAGGGCCTCACGCAGCGCCCACCGACACCAGGAGCCGAAGAAGCGCTCCCCCTCCGCCCCTTCCAGGGTGTTGGACGACGCCATGTCCCCGCAGTCGTCACTGAATAGGGACATGGTAGTTTTAGCTGAACTCAAGCTAAATGGAGCACTGAGTCAAGAGCTGATGGAACACATGGCCGTGTTCCTAAACGACCGTGCTCGAGCGATAGACCAGGCACAATCGCAGCCCATGTTTCAGACCCCGGTGCGCCGTCAGCGCGCTGAGGAATCGGAAACCCCAGGCACTGGAAAGCGCCACTGCCCAGTGACTATCCAGCCCAGCCGACCAGAGCCCAGAAGACGTCGTGAGGAGGGAACGGACAAGGACATGCCCCCCCTAATACCACCCTCTACTCCTGCAACCAACGCCAATACTCCGAGCACCACGTTCGCCGACGCGACCCGAGCACCTGACACAAGCCGAGTGGCACAAGCCGCTCCACCACCGATGCCTGCTTCAATACCTGCACCTACACCAAAGCCTCGCTATCCTCCGCTAGTAGTCGAGACCCTTCCTAACTGGGCGACTCACTTCCGGTCTCTCAAGGATAGGCTAGGCCATGCGCCCAACGCGCGCCCCTTCGGTAGAGGGGTGCGCTTTTCACCTGGCTCGGAGGATGAGTACCGTATTATACAACGGTACCTCTCCGAGCTGGAAAAATCAGAGAGGATCTCCTGGTTCTCTTACTCGCTGCCATCAGAGATGAGTAAGAAGGTAGCGATAAGAGGGCTACCAGTGACTACGACACCGGAAGAAATTGTGGAGGCGCTGAGGGAAAAGGGATTCCAGCCTGAGTTCGTCCGCCCCATAAGAGCCAGGAAAGGCCGGCCAGGCTGTATATTCTTTGTCATCCTGGCCAACACGAAGAACCTCATCCCCGGAATATACGAGATGTCGGAGCTCATGTGTATGCCGGGCATAAAAGTTGAACCGTGGCGTAGCAAAAAGGGGCCTGCGCAGTGTCATCGATGCCAGGCCTTCCGCCATTCCAGTCATGGCTGCCACCGCCGGCCTGCGTGCGTACGATGCGGTGAGGAGCATTTTGCACGCGATTGCCCACGCCCATTGGAAGAACCTGCCACCTGCGCAAACTGCGGTGGCCCACATCCGGCGAATCACACCTCCTGCCCCCAGTTTAAGAGAGAGCTGCGGAACAGGAGGGCGGGTACAGTTGCCATGACCAGTGCCACCAAACCACCACCGTCTTCTGTTCCGGTGGTGCATAACGAAGTCCCAGCTGATGCCCAGGCCCCTACACTTATGGCCGCTGCTAACCTTCCTACCGAGAGGGGAAGCAGACCAGTAGGCGCAAGAAGAGCCGGGAAGAAGAGGGGGAAAAAGCAAAGGACCAAACAAGGCGTTCCTCCGGATCCGCAACCTCTCCCTGCAGCAGCAGCCACGGCAGCCGCTCGCCCAAGCCAACCACAGCAAGCCCGCGCTATCACGATCGACAGGGCCATCGACACCCTCAAGGAGGTCCTTTTAGCCTTGAGGGAAGGTCGAGACCCTGTCGAAGCCGTACTTCAGGGCATGACGCGACTCCTTCAAGATGGCTGAAACCCGAGTCATATTTTGGAACGCCGCCGGCCTGAAAGGAAGAAATCATTTCCTCCGTCTCCTTCTCCGGCAGCAAAATATAGATGTGGCTCTCATCAATGAGACCCACCTCCGCAAGCAAGACAACCTGAACCTACCGGGTTACCACATTATCCGCCAAGACGCACCGACGGGCTTCCCACTTAGAGGCCTACTAGTCGCAGTAAGACGCAACATCATCCACCAAGTGCTGCCAGACCAAGACCCCAAGTCGTTCCAGTCACTTGGGGTTGAGGTCTACCATGGTCACGGAGAGCTGCGTCTATACGCAGTGTATCGCCCACCATCTACCACTCTGTCAACAACGGAAGTCAGAAGGATGATAAATAGTACCATCCCCACTATCGCAGCGGGTGACTGGAACTCCCACCACCCAGCCTGGAGATGCCGCAACACTTGCCGAAACGGACGCAAGCTCTTCGAGGACGCCGAAAAGCATGATTACGTAGTGGAGGGACCAGATCAACCAACCCACTACGCCCATAACCGCAACCACCTCCCCAGCACTATAGACCTAGTGGTGCATAGAGGACTGGATACCAAACCGGTGACACTCGAGGCGCTGCCTGACGCCTACGGTTCTGACCACTTACCTGTTTTGGTCACGATTCCGGAACGTCCCGTATCGGCTGCACGTCTACCTCCGAGAAGGCCCATACATTGGCCTCGCTTCGAAGCCCTAATGGAAGAAAGGACGCCACCGCGCTCCGAGCCGCTGAACGACCCTACCAGTATTGACCGACTGGTGACGGATATCACGGTGACGATGCAGGAAGCAATAGTGGAAGCCACTGCACCTCCTAACACCCGAAGACTCCCACCGATCCCAAGGCGAATTAAGGCCCTTATTGACAAAAAGAGGAAGATGCGAATCGAGTGGCAACGGACACGAGAGCCGGCTACCAAAACCAAGCTGAACCGCTTGATCGAGCGGATTCGCTTGGAGCTGGAGTCGGCTGCCGCAGACACCTGGGAAGCGAGGATTGACGAAGCCAGTGAGGATCAGCCCTCCTTGAATAGATTGTGCCGCCAGCTCACAAAGAAGGCCCCACCGCTCCGACCACTCTATCACCCCGACGGCACGCTGCGCTATGACTCCCAGGACAGGGCCAACATATTGGCAGACCACCTAGAGGGTAAATTCCAACCCAACCCAAGCCAGCGCCCAGAGCGACACGCCGTGATTGAGGACCAGGTGCTATACCAACTGGATTCACCACCAACACCACTACCGCCACCGCCATTTATGTCCCCGTCGAGCGTCAGGAGGGCCATTTCTTCGCTCAAACCGAGGAAGGCTCCAGGGATCGATGGTGTGACCAACGGCGCGCTGCGACACCTCCCGTTACGGACCATAGCAGCATTGACCAGGCTCTTCAACGCAATCCTGCGCCTGGGCTACTTCCCCCAGGCGTGGAAGGAAGGCCTGGTCGTCATGATTCCTAAACCAGGCAAGGACCCCAGAAAGCCGTCGGGCTATCGGCCCATCACCCTACTCAGTGCGATGTCCAAATTGTTTGAAAGGCTGCTACTCCCTCTCATCCAGGCGCATCTCCACCCACGCCCTGAGCAATTTGGATTTCGCCCGGGCCACTCCACGACGCTGCAGATAGCGAGAGTGGTTCATTTTGTAGCTGCAGCAACCAATAGAAAGGAGAACGCTGCAGCCATTTTCCTCGACGTCGCCAGCGCATTTGACTGCGTCTGGCATACCGGACTACTCTGGAAGGTTGCTAACGCCGGAGTCCCCTACCACATCCTCAGGGTCCTCGCCGGTTTCCTCCGCGGCAGGACCTTCCGGGTGAGGGTAGACGGCGCTGTGTCCGAAGTCCACAACATCAAAGCAGGCGTTCCGCAAGGAAGTACACTTTCGCCTTCCCTGTACTGCACATACACCGATGACATCCCACTCCACCAGGGCGCGGAATTGGCGCTCTACGCCGATGATATCGCGCTCCTGGTGAAATCACTGAAGCTGACCCACGCTGCCATTAAGCTACAGCGTGCCCTAGATTTGCTTCCGGACTGGCTAGCGGAGTGGAGGTTGAAGCTGAACGTGGCCAAGACTCAGGCCATGGTGTTTGGGTGCCACAGGCTCCCTCCTCCGCTAGTCCTCCAGGGTGAGCGCATCAGGTGGACTCCGAATGCCACGTATCTGGGTGTCGTAATAGACAAAGGTCTACGGATGACGGCCCAGGTCAAGAAGGCAAGAAACGCCGCAAGGGTAGCCCTCCACCTTCTGCGGCCGGTTCTTCGCTCCCGTTTGCCTCTCCGTACCAAACTTGCCATCTACAAAACATACGTCAGACCTCACCTGACGTATGCCTCTCCGGCATGGTACGCGCTTTGCAGCGCGAACCAACGGCGCTTACTACAGGCAACCCAGAACGTAGCACTCCGGCACGTTGTCCAGGCCCCCCGATTCGTGAGGAACGCCACCATACAGCGTGACCTCCGCGTCGAGAGGCTTGAAGATCACATCGTCCAGCTCGCAGCTCGCGCCTTCCACCGTGCTGATGTCTCGGATTTCCCTCACATTCGTGACATCGCACCGTGGCACACCCGCCCACCGGATATACGCCGACTCCCGAGGGACATCCTTCCCCCTTCCGATTCCTGAGCTGCAGCTCCGGTCGCTGGTCGCCTAAGCTGGGCCTCCTCTGGGTTACCAGGGGTCTCACCCGGCTGGGCTGACCGCCCGAGCAGCATATAGCTCCTCCTCTCCCGCTCCACTTTCCCCCAGTCCCTAGGACACAACTGCAGGGCCTTGGCCCACCCCAACGACGCGCCCATGGCCATGGGCGGAGAAGAACACCACGGTCTGAGGGCTCAGCCCTGGAACCGTCTCCCCTCTCCCCCCGCGGGGGGCTGAGAGAAGAATATCAGTTCGAATGATGGACGCTGACAAATATTGGAAGAAAGGTTGGTTATGTAATTTAAGAGATAAATTAGTAATAATAATGGGGTATCATTAAAAAATATAATTAACTTTAATAATGTGATTTTATGTACCTGTAGTATATTCAGAATATAAGTTAAGAAGTACTAAAACGATGAATAGTCTGCAGTGTCCATTTAATAATAAACTTCCCAATTACATGGCAATTTTTTACGGACCGCAAACAGCCACATTTGTACTAATCAAATTAAATTTTTGCTCGCCTCCTAATCTATGAATGTAACGTACTCATATAATTTGTTCTTATATTTTTATTTGGATGCAGATATGCTTCCAAATTTTCATTAGACAGGTGTGCTTCTAAAAATATCGTGGAATAAATTACAATTAATATGAGTCTTAGATATTGGAGAATTTTCATTAATATTAATCATCATCAATTGTAGTATTTTAGTTATTTAATAAAAGGAGGTGAATATCACAAGTATTAAATTAAAAAGTACATATTCTGAATAAAATTTTATAATATATAGCCAGTTAGATATAAATAAGAACCGAATCAGCTTGAGTTATTAACACAATAAAAAGGAAATTGACCGTGTAGAATGAATTTGAGCCAAGGTAACTTCAGTTTTTGCTGTTACATTTATATAAATAAGTTAGATTTGTATTGGAATTCTAAATATTTTTTTAATGTTAATGTTAATCTTTATTAACTTGTCTACAATAATGTTGCAAATTTACTTTGAAGATGTTTTCCAACCAAATTAGGTTTGCATGTTTAAATTTCTACGAGCCGTGAACAATCACTTTCTTCCACCTGCTTTATCTCATAAATCACTTGCCATTTAATTACCTGATAATTAATGAACTATCCCACGAAAACAATTAAGTTTTCATTTTCGAACCTCTTCGTTCGTTAACGGAACAAAACAATATGGCGGCAAAAAATACTAAAGTTTATTTTATCTGTGCTTTCTCTTTAAAATAAAAAAAAAACAAATCGTTAACTAGTTTTAACAGACATTTTTTTGTTGTCTTTTTAATTTACTTTAATGTATTAAGTAATTCTTTGGTTTAAGTGTTTCCGTTAAAAAGTACAATAAAATTTAAGCATATTTTATATATATTTTTTGTAATTCTCGTCGCGTCTATTATTATATATTTTTCACTTGTAATCTCATGTTACCATAGCTTATGCAACCATGACATGTGGTCCAAATAATAGTTCTCATTTGAATACAATGGGTGTAACGCGTTGGATATGTCAGATTAGCTCGCAACTTGTTAGTACCTATGGCTTTATTTCAAGTTTCATCACGTCATAGGTTAAAGTTGCTAAGTTCAAGAGACGTGTGCTTTATAAGTTTTTTTTATTTAGTTTCACGAGAGCGAGTACAGGGTTAAATACTCTGTACCCCACTTGCCGTTTAATTTTACTGATATTACCTGTTGAGTGGCGGAACTGAACGCCGTGTCTGTCTCAGTTAGCTAATGAAAGTGCTTAATTCTCCCAAGTGAACATATTCATAAACGTTTGCATTTATGGTCAGTCAGCTGATGTACCACACTATTTAAAGTTGTATAAGGATAGTAATAAAAAGAAAGATAATATTTCGGCGCAATAGTAAAGTATATTTAAAATGAATTAAGTAATTAATTCTTGAGGTAAAAGTCTCGGGTAAACAAGTATTTTTATTTAATCAAGTTTTACCAATTTCCCTTTTTTATTTTTTTTATCTTTATTAAGAAAGTTAAGTACAACGAACGAATAAATTAGTAAATAAAATATCTGTATTTTATCTATACTTTCCCATATTATACGTTGGTTGAGTAAAGATATAAATAAGCTTTTGTAATATTTTAAACTCCCAAATCTTACCTTCAATTTTTGCACAAAAAACAAACAATTGGCGTTAATTTCTAAGCAAAATACTAATATGAGGCATATTCAAATCAAATTGCTCATTAATTCGGGTTCCCATGTAGGCGTGCCTTAATGTACTCATGATTATTGGTCTCCATGCATCTATAGCAAACTGGTTTCTGATCAACCATTATGTCTTGGGAACTCTTTACTTGAATCATTTATGTTATGCAAATGTCCTTCAAGCTATAGGACAGTGCTTTAATTTCCTTCCAGTTAGTATTTAATAGGTCTAATTTATATATTTCTTATTTTTGTTTGTTGTATCTATCATATATCAGGGTTGGCAGAGGGAACCTTATGTTAAGACGTTCTTCACTTTCCACCCAATTTTCGAGATGTGTTGGGCGGCAGATCTCAACGCCGCGCTAATGAAAATAATTGCTTCCTCTGAGTATGAATTCGAACTCACAACCGTCGCGCTATATAGTCAGATTCAATAGTAAATCAAATATTTTTATTTAAATTCAAATCACGATTTACCATATTCTTATGGCTGATTTTAAGTGAGGATAGTAGAAGGAGTATCAATTAAGGAAACTTGGACAATAAACGGATGTGTATCCTCTACTACTGTGTCTCTATCAGCTTGTAATGACAACGGAATAACAAATTGTATGCATATTTAATATTTGTACATATGTGTATTGTTTTATTATCTAGGTATATATTTATTTTTTATTAATGCTATATTTGTCATACTTAATTCGTGGCGAGGCCTTTGTGGCCCAAGCGTGCGGCAAAGAACGTGACAGGTTGTGGTTTCGATTCCCACCAGAGGAATTGAAATATTTATATTCATTTCTTCGCTCTGGTGTCGACTTGAGTTCCGCCACTCAACACGTGTTGCCTCTAGAATTCGGCAAAAAGTTGGGAGCGGAGATTCTTAACAGTGGGCTTCCTCTGCCTTTTTATATGCGGGATTTATTTAGCGCAAAGCTTAAAATTATCTATATATAAAATAAATGGTGTATTTTGAATTTTATAAAATTTAAATGTAAAATATAATTTTAATTTATTTTCTTACAATTTTAGACTAAAAGGTTACTCGATTCAGACAGTGGCTAGATTCCGGCTTAAAAGAACAGTTTCAAAAGTTGAATTGCAAAGCACGATGACGATACGTTATTACGAACTTTTACAGTTTTTTTATAAAGTGACCTAGAAACTTTCAGAAACGAGAACACTTTGAAGTTTTCATATGTTATTCGGCAGAATATATGTAAGCTGTTTTTTAAATGTAGGTATGACACGTATTTAAATTAATAAAAGAACGTTTACTATTATATTTTTTTGATAAACTTACATGGGTCATTTAATTCTAATAAAACGGGTTTTGTAGAGCAGCATTTGGCTGCAAATGATGATTGTGAGGATGTGACGATGGTTGTGAGTTCGATCCCCATTCCAGGCAATTATTATATTTATATTATTTTCGTGTCAGTGTCCGTTGGAGGCCAGTCATAGCACAGGGACACAAGAGTGTGACTGTAAATGCGGCTGATTCTGGGTTTGATTTCGAGGAATCGAGGAAATGCAATATTTAATGTTTTCATTTCTTCACTCTGGTATACACAAAAAGCGGCGTTGAATTCCGCCACTCAACACGTAACTTCAGAATTCGGCGGAAAGTGGGGAGCGGAGTGTCTTAACACTAGCCTTCTACTTGCGGGATACAGCGTAAAGCTGAGAGAGAAATATTTTCATTTCCGTGCCAATTACAATGTTTCAAAAATTGACTGGAAAATAAGAAATGGAATCTCATAACGTTAGGTTCCCTCTAACCTATACGATTAGATTTTGCTAATTGACATTTTAATTTGCTTTTAATTGTTTTCCCCATTAAATTACAATATATGAGCGTTACAATAAGAATAAGTTAAATATAATGTGAAACTGTATAATAAAATAAGCTCAGCCTTATTAGCCAGACATCGTGACTACATTCCGCGGATTGTTCTACTATTCGGTGAAAGTTGGTATTGAGTGAACGATCGGAAATATTATCTGTACGTGTTTGATTGCTTTATCGCCGCCATCTTTGTCTTTTGGAAAAATATTGTGCGAATTTGTGTAAAAATATTAAAATTATTATTAAGTCATTGGTAACACACATATTAAAATACTAGTGGACCCGAACTCGGCTACGTCCGCTTGAACTATACGAATATTTGTTAAATATATTTATGAAATTATTTTCAGTTATCAATAGAGAGATGTGTTAAGCAAGCTCTTTTTGGGTGACGTTTTCTAACAACAAACTTTGCAAATCGTTGCTTAGCAACGGTCGCTTAGCGACGGTTGTTATTAACATGGCAGAATAAATTGCATGTCAAATTAATAAGTATTTTAATATAATGATATATATCGATAATATTACAAATATGAGAAAAAAAGTATCTTATGTTCATCCCGAGACCCTCAAGTATCTCTATATGAGTATTTTATCAAAATTAAATTAGCGGTTTGGGCTTGATTGCGTAAAACATAGACAGACAGACAGAGTCACTTTCGAATTTATAATATAGGTATGGGTACCATAAAATATTACAGTAATAGAATAAAACTAGACCATTACGAAAGAAAATCCTATCTTATTGCTTAAATATTAAATAACATTTCAATTTCAATAGAATTTATTTATTATGAGAAATGAAATATGTAATGAGAGCATCTCATCTTCTAACAGTCGTATAAACTTCTAAGGTTAATGACATATTATATTCATCTCGGCTCCCACGTGCCCGTACCGCTAATTACTCAGTACTTATTCCATAATAATTACCTGTAACTGGTTCTTGCGAAAAAATGTTCAATTGTTTTCTTTATAATTTAGTAACTGTAAAATTATTAGAGAAGTGGACTTTGTTGTGGCGTAGTTGAGACAGGTGTAATTAGATTATATATAAGTTAAAATTTTACTTTGATAATAATAAAGGTATTGCCTTAATTAGACAGGCAGTCACAAGTTAGTTAGAGATGGTCAATCATTCTTCGAGAACATAGTACCGATAATACAAGAGGAAGATTACGTAAAAAGCATGAGAACTCCCGTGGGATATTTAGGAAGAGGTTGATGAGAATGAGCAAGGCGAAAGAGGTATGCAGAGAACAGTAGCGTTTGGCATGTCTTCTCTCTGGGCTCTCCAAGGGCTAAAAATAATCTTGATTATTTATTGTTAATTACGCTATTTCAAGCATATTTATCTTTAAGTTTGTAAAATATATAGATAGAGTTAAGATAGAGGAACTCTATTAGGTAAAACAGAATTGTGTTTAAACACGATAACTACAGAACTGAAACTAAGTATACAAAAATATTTTGTGCTAATAATTTGCTATAACGTTTCTAACTAGAAACCGTCAAGTATTTTTTAAGAACTATCTCGATCGGATTCTGTCTGGCTGGTTATCTAAGAAACAGACCGAGACAATGATATGTATACGTAGCATATAACTGTTAACTTTTTACTCAACGAGCAAGCGCATCTTCTAGAAAAACAAAATCAATTTTAACTCATCAAGTTTTTTTCCTATTTTCCATCTATAAAAAAGAACTTATTAGAAAATTTAAAATAACCAAATTCACTTTTATTATAGACCATTCATTAAATTTCTAACGGCGCTTATCTTCTAGTCGGTACAGAATGATACTATCGTAACGAATCGTTATATTACTTTCCTTTACGGCGTTTGGTTAAAGTTCATTCACCAGTAATCACAAGCACCAAGTGTTGTGAAGAATCCGGCGGAACTAAATAGGTTCCGCAGATGCGTGTGTCAAATCATACGTGCCACATTAATGCTTGATGCCGTTACGCGCGTGCCGTAGTTACTATACCATTGATTTACTATTACGACAGTGATAATAGGTTTCATTATTACGAAAAACTATTCTATAATGTTATTTTACTATTTTATAATATTAAACTGTTTCGTGAACTTTATTAGGACTATTTACTGTTCGTATAATAAAAGAATAGTAAATGAGAAAATGAAATTAAAATATCTCATTAAAAAAAAATTAGCAGCGGGAACCTATTGTTAAGACACTTCATTCCCCACTTTCTGCTGAATTCTGGAGGCTTTGCGTGTTGAGTGGTAGAACTCAACGCCGCGCTTTGCCTCCACACCAGAGCGAAGAAATGGAAATATAAACGTAAATAAATATTTCACTTCTTCGAGTGGGGATCGAACCCACAACCGTCACGTTACAGTCACACCTTCATCTTAAAGATTTCTCATGATTCATAAATAAATTTACAATAAATTAAATACTATATACCTTTCAAAGCCTATGTGAAAAAGAATGGGAGAAAAAGATAGGGGAGATCCTAAAAGATGAGGATGAAAACAGAATGTGCTGGTACACCCAGAAATTTGTATTCGACATAGTTTGTTAAATGAACACAATCTTCCAATTAGAAATCCACAGCCATCACTAGCTACTAGTCAAATTTCAGATATTAGCATTTCCTGTGTAAATATAAGTAATCATATGAACCTGTCACTTTAATGCCTGGTTCCGTTACACAAGTGCTAGTTTTTGCTGTTACATCGAAACGGACGAGGATTCTAATAGCGCGTGGACTGTAAAGTATGTAATTGTATATAATAAGTGTGTTTTTTATAATTTATATAGATAACTTAATTATCTGTTTTCTTTTTGGAATTAGCTTCCGTCTTTTTTCAGCAGTAGTCGCTTACATTAGAGAAAAGAAGGCCAAACCAAAGATATTAACAATTCTTATTTCTCCAATTGAAAGGAAAATAAAAAGTATTAGGTATAAACAAAATATATGATTAAGTATATAAGTGCCACAAATGTATGTAAAAAATGTGCATTCTAACATAATTAATACAAACGTGTCTAATGCTCTAATCGGATTAGAAAACGTTTCTAATTTATTGTAATTACTAAATGCCGTATTAACATCAAGAGGCAATAGGCCGATTTGCTCTTGGAACAGTTAGAAATGGAAATGGTGTAAGACTGAATTATTGATGACCACCACTGGGTGGTGCACAAGCATGTGACTGTGCGACTATGAAGAGACAGGTTTTAGGTTTGATTCCCATTTCCAGAAAAAATGAAATATTTAATATTTTTATTGCTGCGTTTTGGTAACGAGGATGATGACGATCGATTAATGAGGCTGAAACAAGATGGGTAGTGAGTTGTTTTATTTCCCTGTACTCGCTAGACAAAGCTAGGCTATGAGAACAGAGTACTTTGACACTAAGTTTTCTCCGCTTCTGCTTTGCTGAAAAAAGCATATTTGTTGTGCTTCATACTATTTTTAAAACCATATACTCTTAGAATCTTTTAACATTCGTAGACTTTTTTGTAGTAATAAAACAGTTTCCTTATAAAGCTGCAGGTACTTGGTTAGCCGTATTTAGATTTCAGACAAAAGTTAAGCAATCAACGTCCAAGATCTCAACATTTTTGTATAATGCTCGCGGCTTAGCCTTGTGGTTGTGAGAGAAAAATGTTAACATGGAGTCTTATTTAAGACTTACAAGGGTTCTATCTTATGAAATAGAGATTATATATTATTATGATTTTATAATATTTATATATTTGCTTATGAAAGGCAACTAACGAGAAAAGTTAATTGAGAATTTTCCAAAATGGAAAATTTTGCCATGACATAATTAGTTGATTGGTTGCTACGTAAAAATAATTATTAGCTATATTTTTTAAACTTTTTTGCCATTTATATGCTTCTAGAAAAGTAAACAAAGCCAAGTTAATAACAAACGTACAACTTCAGGTCACACGATAGTTTTATATCAACACAAAGGAACCCCATTCCTCTGAATAGCGGTCTAGATAAATAGAGCACAGAGAACAATGATGCATCGACAGTTTTTTAACTGGCCGACTTGTTAACTGGCATTCTTGTGGGAAAATCGCGAAATAATATCAACAGTTAAAACTTTAGATAGCAATTATGAACTGTTATGCAGTTCAGTTTTCGTCATATTATATATCGTAATAGATTTAATTGGATCTCTTATTGATGGTTGCGTTGGACAGGCTTATGCTTATTTAATGGTCGTGGTCGTGGTAGCCTTTTTTATTCCTTGATAATGGAATCTAGATGTTAATATAAGGAATTATCTTTTATATTTTTAGAAATATAATTTTAAAAATATTCCCTACGTGTATACGCATTGTATATGTTATATGTGTATATTAATATTTAAATTTAATAAGTAAGGTTTCTGAAAATACGTTATCATAATAAACCTGTTGTGCTTTAAATAAACTGAGGGTTATTAGAGGTTGTGCGAGACCTCGAGTTTTGCACTTTAAGTAGCATCTTCAAAATTACTTTAAAATACATATTTTAAGTATTTAAGGAAAATTCTATATTTTGAATCTAAAAAGTTATTTGTGCATTATACATTTAAAAAAAATGGTACAGTTATAAAATTACACAATATGCATCTATAATTATTTGTAATGTAACATACTTTGAGAAATTAGTTGTTCAAATTTGCAATATTATTATGAATAGGCGGTAGAAGTGCATTCGACCGTGGGTTCTGTTTAATTGAAACGTTTACTTGCGGTTTCGGTATAGCTTTCCATTCGATAAGTGCCTATTTACTAATAGGTAACAAAGTGTAAACGCGACGGTAGTGGGTTCGATTCGATTGAAATAAACTGAAAAGTTGGATGATGAAAATTCATAAAGCCATCATGGCGCAGGGGCACATCTCGGGTTCTAGTAACGAGGTAAATCGCGGTGTTGCATTTTGCCACTTTACGGAATGTTCGAGAAATCGGCTGAAAGTGGGGAACGGAAATATCTTAATAGAAAAGAATGTCTGAACACTATTTTCTCAAGATCCTTCTCCCAACCTGCCTATGTGTACTATTAAACAAATATTTTCATGACAAACGCTACGTTAAGTACCGCTACTCAACACGCAATATCTCGGATTCGTGTAGAAAGTGAAGTTTAGTCTTAACACTAGATGTTCTCTGTCTATCACGCGGGAAAGAGCGTGAAGGTGCTTTATTTATTTTTCTTCACATATTTTTATAATATACTAGCGGCCCGCTCGCGGTTTCACCCGCGTGAACTATGTTATTATTAATTTCTGTCTCCATGACTACGTCCTAGTGACGTCTATGCAAAATTTGAGACTCCTAGCATTTGTAGTAACGAAGTTTCATACAAACTTTCGACCCCAAAAACAACCCCTTAGAAATCGAATATTGCAAATTCCCGTCTTAGCGAGCACCTACGTCCTATAAGTAACTTCTATACAAAAATTGAGATTCGTAGCACTTGTAGTTTCTGAGATTTCGTGATGAGTGAGTGACCTTTCGATTTATATATATAGATTTAATAAGTGTACTATTGTCATAAAAAATAGTTCATTTTCTAAGTCGGATATGCGAGTAGTTTTAATAATATAATATATATATGTTTCTACAATTTAATAGTAATTGTTACAATAATCAAAGTGCGGTGCGTTGTAGGCGCGGTATCCAGGATGCTGCACCCTACGCGCCATTGTTCGTTTTGCTTTATTACATCTCTACATTTCGTAATGGGTGGGTGTAGCTAGATAAAAGTTGAAACTTAAATAGTATTAAAAAAAAGATAAAGAAGCCTTTTTAGCAGACTTTTCTATTATTATAGTTTTGCAAAAAATATGTTATTAAACTATATATTAATATATTATTTATCCATCTTTCATAATAACCCAATTTCCATAAGTACATAGTATATTTCAAAGTTAACCCATATAAGGCAGTTTAATAAACATAGTTGCTATCAAAGTTAAATCAGAACGGAAGTTACAGATTACACGAACATAAATGTTTACGAAACAAGTGATAAAGGTAGGCTGTATCTACAGTTTACGCGAGCCCTAAATCTGTCCACGCCCTGCGTTAAGTACACTGACTTGGGCAATGTTTGATTTTACATCGCAGCTATGTAGGTTTATCTGCCTATATGAAAAAAGCCAAAAGAAGGTTCTATATTTCTTTATTTAATTTTTTAAAAAAACGATCACCTATTAAAGTGAAAATTAGTATAAATTTAATATAATATATTACTAGCTTGTTCTACCTACTTCATAAAAATCGAGAAAAAAAATTAATAATATTTCTGTCGATGTGTTTATTCATACCTTAATACAGTAGAATATTAAGTTTACAATATTATGCGAGACGTAAATCATTGTTAATAGCGTCATTTGTACCAGCCATTCATATTTAGCCTCTGGGATCGATATAATTACTATATATATATTCGTTACATGTTCAATCTACAATTGAACGCAATTATCGAGTAAGAGATATCGATTTTGATTATTTCCTCCGAATAAAACGCCTGTGGCACGTCACTTTTAGTAAGGTAACGTTTTTTAAATTTCCTGATAGGGAGAGGAAAAGCTTATCCTCTTTATAGAGCTTTTTAATTACATTTTTATACAAATAAAAACGTTATAATTCCATGAAAATGAATCGATTATTTGTAAAAAATGATGTTACTTAATAATTCGATATTAATAATTCACGAATTAAATGTTAATGCTATTAAAGGATGTTACAAGTGTTGCTAAAAACTAAACTATTAGTATACACGAATTACTGTTAATGAAGCGTTAACAGTTTTGATACTTGAGTTGAGCAATACATTGCAATGTATGACCTGATTTCAAATCATTATTTATATATATGAACGATTAATACACCTGTCAATAAGTTTCCAGTTGCATAGGTGTCTTATAGTATTTCTAGTATGGTTGATTGGGTACTTGCTGTACGTATATATGTATAACGGCACTTGGTTTCTCTTTATAAGAAATCTTTAGAGCTTTTTTTTTTTCTATATGTTATTTTATAAATTGGCTTAATGATGATTTATATAGTAGGAACTTTTAATATTTTACCTTTTAAACGTCAAAATTACGATTTTTTTAAGCTAGAATTTAAATTAATTATATAACTTAAGTGTGATATTAAATGTAGTTCTGGAGAAGACAGATTAATCTTGGCTATGCATATCAATATTGAATTTGAGTTTTATTTTTACACATTATTTGTAATTCGAGGCCATCGTGGCGCTGTGGAATGGAGTGGGACTAAGACGTGATAGGGTTGGACGATCAATTGCCTCTCTAAATTCATTATTTTCATTTCCCCGCTCTAGTAGACAATGTTCGGAGTTTAGTTCCGCCAACAAACAGTAATATATGAGAGATGCTTGAATATAAAAAATATATTAAGACTATTTAAATTTTATCCTTGGCTACTTATGAGTCATTGAGCTTTGATGGGTCGATCGATATTTATTTTTACATAATATAGATATGTATATTGTTTATGTACATAATGTGCTATTTCCTTATACTTTGAGTAATATAATAATAGTATATAGATGGTCGTATTTGCGTCGGTGTAATAGGTGTTTCTTTATATGTGACTTTTTTTTTTGTTTCACGAAAAATATAAAGCGTGGGAATAAATGTTCATCTTCACATAAAAATCGATTATGCAGGAAGTAAGATAATGTATCGATTTAAGTATATATATATTGCTTTACTTATTTTCAATATTTAAATTGACATTGCTTATAACATAATATCAAAATAAGAAAATTCTTCTGTTGTAAAAACTTTTTTATTTCTATATGATAAAATACTTAATATTTATATTAATATACTTTTCCACTACACATTATTTGCTGATTATAAAAGCTTTAGCTTCATAAAAGTTTCCATTTTTTTTCTATCACATGCCTAGTATGTGTCGAGCAATAAAATAAGTAATAAAAACAAGTAATGGCAAACATTCTGTTATGAAATAGAAAGAGCGTGCAATGTGCGATTTTACATACGTAATGAAGAAAGCGCGAATCGATTGAATGGTAAGAGCTGTTTGAAAAACAATACTGTATTTTATCTCAATATAATATGTTATTATTATAAACTTGCCACTTGTTTAATGATGAAAGGAAATAACGTAGATTTTTTTAAAAATAAATGTTAATGTAAGAAAAAACTGCAGCTTTCGTATTGTATGTAAATTTTAGTTGTTATTATGGGCGAGAAATCTTATAAAACGTTATTTATTGGTGACATGTTCTTAATATTTATTCTTTGGCTCCGTCGTCCTTCGGGAGGATTAGTTATTTTCATTTTCATGCTCTGTTAGTATAAAATATGGCATTAGGTTTCTACCGCCACTAAGAAATTGGTGGATAATGCTTAGGCGGAACGGAGTCTTTGTAAAAAATATAGCTTCATATTTCCATCAACAAAGATTTTTATTCTAAGTTCCGTCACTTCACGCAGTGTTTTAAATTCGATGTGGAAGCGGAGAACCGAGTGTCTTGTTTCTATGTAATGCGAGTGGTGCACCTGATGCTACCATGTTAGCAGCCCGATAGAATAATTTATAGAATTAATGTAGCATCCTAAAGAATTATAAAAATTTTATTTGCGAGCGTATTGTGACACTTATAAACCTCGTTAATCTAATTACTATTAGAAGTACCTAGTTGTGTGCGATATTATCATTTATATGACCAGTTTCCTACTTATGCTCTATTAAAGAAAAGTGTAGCATATTTTTCCAAGGCGTGGATCTTAGAAATTTATAACAGGAAACGCATATAAGGCACGAAAAGAAAGTCTTTCACAAAACGAACCTTAAAAAACGTTATTTCCTTTATTTTTGTGTTTAATGTATCGAATAATGATATTAGTAAACTAGAAGGATTAGTGACAATTATTTCCCTTTTTTTTAAATATTTAAATAAATATTAACCACTAACTTCTATTCACTGTTTTATCCTTAGCGGGTTAGGCCAGAGAGAAGAGAGCGCCAAACGCTACGGCTCTATATATTTCTTTGGCCTCGTCAGCTGTCATCAACCTCTCCACACATGCCTTCCGGGTGGTCCCCATATTTTTATGTGACCTTTCTCCAGTATAATGAAAATTGTGTTCTCAAATGTGAACAAAAGTCTCCCCTGCCTAAAGAGGCATTCACATTTTCTGGATTTTTAATTTGCCTACATAATTAGTGTGTAGACTAAAGCTT
The DNA here is from genome assembly GCA_000313835.2 of Heliconius melpomene melpomene. Lineage (NCBI taxonomy): Eukaryota > Metazoa > Arthropoda > Insecta > Lepidoptera > Nymphalidae > Heliconius > Heliconius melpomene. The sequence goes on from HE672070.1 coordinate 30,865, forward strand.
TAAATAATAATTATGTAAATAAAATTATAATTCAATTAAAAATTATATCGATCTAATATTCTTGTTTAGCTCATTAAATATACATCCGGTATTGATTATAACCTATAATACTAGTTTGTTAGAGTGCGATAAGAAGTTTTAAATTACATAATATGAATTTAGGCCACGCTGATTTGTTCGTACAACTTGTTTTATATGCAAATATCTAATAAAATTGATAAATGAGAGAAGCAACGAAGCGGAAATTAAATAAATATTTTAAACTTAATGAAGTCGCTGCGCTACTGTCGCGATTCGGGTGTGCGAATTTGGTTGACAAAATGTCAATTGTTAAATTACCTTTATACGGATTTATATGTGTTGATATAAGTGTATCTAAAAATTTATAATTAAATTAATTAAATATTCTAATGTTAGAAGTGTGAGCAGCTAGTCTTTGTATTTTACGGAACGTCGCGTTTTAACCAGACCGAGAAAACACTTTTAAGTAAAACTATTCGTAAGTAAGTAAAAGTAGACCGTCGTGACATAGTGGCACAGCGTCTATTTGCGCACCTGACGGTTGAAGATTTGATTCCTACTTGGGGAAATTAATTATTTTAATTTTCACTGCTCTGGTGACAAGGCAAAAGATCATTGAGTGTAAAGTGCAGAAGTGTTTTAACACTAAGTTTGTTTTACCGGTACATGGTAATGCCATGCCATATTTTACCTTCAAAATACGTATTTTCTACACAGACATATATATGTATGTATGTAATATGTAAGTAATTTATAACAGTATAACATGTCTGAAATGTAGGTAGTGTTTATATAATGATCTTTTAAATGTTATAACTATTGTTTTTGGCAATCGCATTATTTAACTGCTGTACAAATAAGTTCCATAATTCTCGTAATCTGTACGTTTTTAAGTATTATAACATCGACATTTGTACTGCAATAAAAAAAATGTATATTCATTTAAATTTATTAATATGAATTATAACATTTTTTTAATTACTTCTTATTTTATTTAATATCATTTCTATTGGTTTAGAAATTAACTTCTTTTAGCTTCATGTAACTCGCGTATAGCAGCCAGAGTACAGAGGAAGTGAAAATATGTTCATTCCCCGGAATGGGATTCGAACCGCTACTGTCTCGTTTACAGTCAAACGATGTGCCGTTGTATCTCGACTGTATGTAATAATAATATTAACTTCATTACCTTAACAGATACCAGTTGTTAAGATAGTTATTTACTCGTATTTACTTCACATAATTATATGGGCAGTAAGAGTTGTATATGAAACTTACATATATGTAACTTAGGGCGATAATGAAAGTGGAGTCATTATTAAACAATTTAATAATATAATTAAGTAGTAGCTTAAGAGAAAAGCAAATTACTATTGCTCTCTAAATACATGGAGTAAGTCCTTAATGGATTTTGCTAAGTATTAAAAGTAATTTGTTAACATATACTAGCATATGTTTGACGTGTGACTGTGAATGCGACAGGTTCTGGGTTCGATTTCCATTCGAAGAAATTAAATATTTAATATTTAAATCAAAATCGTAATTAATCTTTAATTAATTGCTTGTAAGTACAGTTAGACAAATAAAAGTGAAAATATGAAAATTTCACAACCAAGGGCATGTAGGAAAGTGGTAGAGCATGTACGCGCGAAAGCTGCTGCTAACATTGTGCGATAACTTCACAAAAAACATGTATGTCTCATTGAAGTGCTAAACCTAGTCATTATTTGAAAGTAACGACCATTTGTATTAATTAAATTTTAGCATCTTTACGTATTTTCCCGCAGCGCAGGGTAGACAGAGAAAACCTATAGTTAAGACACTTTGTTGTCCCTGTTCCGCCCAATTTTCAAGACATTGCATATTTGTGCTTTTTTTTTCTTACAAAAAAAAACACATAGGTACTTTTTTTCCAGAAGTATGGTTTTATTCTATTTTAATAAAGCAAATATTATGTTTATTTGTTAAAGTATAGTGGGAGCTATACATACAAAGATAATTATATTTCAATAAACAATTTTCAATTCCCTAAATGTACGAGCTAGTATTATGTTTATTCTTATATCAAATACCAATGATATATAGAGTTACCCCGAAGGCAATCCAGTATTAGGTACACACTACAGGCACCCGTAACCCTTTCAATAGCTCATGTTACTATGTTAGCATGTGGGCATATTACGTAAGTTTTAAGCATATTTTCAACCAAATCATCCTTTTAAGTAAGTAAATTAAAGTAATTATAATAATTGCGGTAACGTGTCGGTCTGTTTGTCAAGTTGTTATTATGCGGTCAACGTAATTGAACTGCTTAGGATTCCGCTAAATGTTTTGTGTGTTTTAATTAATTATCAGTGCGAGACAAGCGGTTAGACTTGACTTAAATAATAATTACTTATTAAATTTGCTTAAGTTTTAACAGTCATGCCTTAAAATTTGAGGTGGATTCAAAATTTAAATTTTCGATTGTCACCCATTTTTACTTTTCAACTATATTTATTTCATAGATCTCGTTTCACTAAGAAACCATTCAACCATAGTGTAGGCCAGTCGTGGCATGGGGGCACAAGTGTGGGCGCAATGTCTCCAGTCCTCCAAAAGTGGGAAGCGGAGTGTCCTAACACTAGACTGTCTCTGCTCACTCTACAACATGTGGGATACAGCGTAAAATTGAAAAAAAAATAAAAATTAAGTAACACCTTCATGATAATAAATAAATAAATGTACCTAGAATAACAATTACAATATACACATCAAAAAATACTTGTATGGTTAACAGTTGACGCCCACATCACATCGTCCAGCTCATGACCGATGTGTTAAGTAGTGAAAGTTCGTGGACATAATACTAAATCAAATAAGATAGGTTGAATGACATCTTGAAGAATGCGGCATTGCACTTAAATCTTATGCAAGAGGACACGCAAATTATTATTAGGTTTACATATGCAGCAAACGTGTAAAAAATATTAAAATTTGGTCTAAGATTTTAATTTATGCATTATTTATTTATATGAATTTAAAAAATATTTCATAAATCAGTTGTGACGCAAAAGCACCGTGTGTGAATGTATCCGTTCGATTCCCACTCCCATTTCCATTCCTGTTCCCATGGAAAGAAATAAATATTTTCATTTCCCCACTCTGGCAAGACAAAGCTTGGCGTTGAGTTCGTGCGAAGTGTCTAAACACTAGGCTTCCTCACTTACTCTGCTATATGCGAAATACAGCGTGAAGCTTAAAAAAATATTATAAAATACGACATTATTTCATAATTATTTTAAGTGGACCGGTATCGGAATAATACAATACGTGGTTTGTTGTTTCAGGTGAGGAATCTCTTTTCTTTACAATGTCTTGTATCAACATTGAGCAAATAACTTAAGGTAAGTTTAATATCAAATTTTATAGTATTTTATACGTTGTATTTGTTATCAGTAATTTATTCGCATTAAAAATTAGTTGATGTAACTTTTTAATAAAAAAAATCGATAGACAACGCACAAACTAAACACGTACAGTAGAACGATGAAATTAGGCCTTGAAGTAGCCTTGAGAAGTATCTATCTATCTATCTATATAGGAAGGATTTTCCATGAATTCTCTAGAAACGGAAAGTTTATGCTTTTTATAGATCATTTAAACGAAATTTTAGGCGACCATATATACGGTCAATACCTATAAAATACTAATAAAATATAAAAAATGCATACAAGTGAGATAACTTTGCCCTTTTGCTGTAAACGCTCATTTTCTTAATCGCGGGGTTACTGACATTTAGCGTGCTCGTCTAAACAAGGACTTGCATACGTTGCCAGTGATTTAATAACGTAATTGATATAAGTTTCTTAATATTTTGTTATTATAATTATGATAATTTTGTATTGAGGTTTCTTATATATAGAGGATTATATAAATCATTCTTTGATTATTATAATTGAGTTAATTTTGTTTTTATAAGATGAAATTTTCTTTACATTGTATGAGACAGAGAGAGAGAACTTACTAATTTGTATACAGTGTAACTAAACAGAGTGATTTTCTCCCACTAGGCCAGGTCCCTAATATGTATTATGTATAATTTATATATGTATGGATAAAAACAACAACCATACCATTACGTTCAGTAAATGATATCCCAGTACGAAGGTCCAAATATCCTACGATCTCTGGTTACCTCTTTCGCCTCGTACATATCCTTACATCACCCAATTATAACATTTTTTCATTATATTTTTTAGGTATTTTTTATTTGTATTCAATTCTATAAAGATATATATTATATTTATTTATATAAATATTTATTCGTAGTATATATATATGTATATATATGTATGTCTATGTATTTTATTCTTATTTCTACTATTAAATAATCTCCTGCAATTTAATGCACCACCCACCATCTTTTTTATACAACTCCAACGACCGAAGGTTGCCTGGAAGAGATCGCTTTAAGCGATAAGGCCGCCTTATTGTACATGTTTTTTCTATTTATTTTGTATATAATTTTTGTAAATTTTTTATGTGCAATAAAGTATATTGTATTGTATTGTATTGTATATAATATACTATCAAATTGATACAAATATTGGATCCGATTTCTATACATTCAGTAATGTCGATAATTATTAAGTCATATTGTGATTTGCGAGTGAATGAACACTTAAATGTTTACTTTCATCAAGATAATGCTTAGAATGATGATGATCTAGAATGAAAGTAAGCGCGTACAGCTTATTAGTATTGGATATTTGCTGTGGTTATGATTTACGATGTTAAAATGCGTATTTCAAGGTTGTAATTGCAATATTAATTTTATATATTCATATTAGGTTTTAATTTATGTTTTTGTTTTAAGTTGTATTCAGAATATAGCAAGGAAGGCTCAGGAACCGTAATATTAAGGAACACGGTTTCCCAATTTCCGTTCTATTTTCAAGATATTACATGTTGAGAGAAGGAACTCACATTCAATGGAAATAGTCCGTTTAAACGAGTGGGAACCAAACCCACGGCCGTCTTGTTATAAGTGCCGCTATGACTTCTGTATTTTATTATATTGTATACATTTTCAACATTTATTTAAGAGAGTTATTTTTAAAGAATATGTGACAGAATAAAGAAGAATGTACTGGTGAATTTGATTACTAAATGCAATGTTTGTGTGTTGAAATCTTAAGAAAGTAAAATAAATATTTTTAATATAAATTTTTCTCCTTTCATTAATAAATGAATAAGAAGGTTTATTACATAATGAGTTATTGTATATATGAATAATGTCGATAAGCTCGGAGATAAGAAATTTACTCATTATTTATAGGTGAGAGTAATGTATGAAATAAAAAATAAAAAGCACGAGCCAATGTTGTCTATAAATATAACACTAATGGCGTTCTTTACGGGTCTTCTACCTGCCTCGCAAGGTATGCAACTGTATGCAAAGGATCAAGATGTTTTTTAACTGTAGAATATTACCTATATATATGTACTAGCGGCCGGCCCGCAGCTTCGCCTGCGTGAACTACGTTATTATTAATATCTGTCTCTATGAGTACCTACGTCCTATAAGTGACGTCCATGCAAAACTGGAGACTCCTAGCATTTGTAGTAACGAAGTTTCATACAAGCTTTCAACCCCAAAAACAACCCCTTAGAAGTCGAATATTACAAATTCCCGTCTTAGTGAGCACCTACATCCGATAAATAACTCGTATGCAAAATTAGAGATTCCTAGGACATGTAGTTTCTGAGATTTCGTGATGAGTGAGTGACCTTTCGATTTTATATATATAGATAAGTATTTTTAATTAAATAACAATAAGTTCATTAAAATTTAATAGTGTGCGGTTAACGTATTAATGTTTTTTATTTGATCATGCAGGCAGAGCCGCAAATAAAAGCTAGTTGTAGCATAAAAATGATAATCATCGTTCCTAATAAGAATCTTTTCATATAAATGGAAGTTACACAGTCGTTAGTAATTTGAAATATAATTTTTATAACTAATCCCCACGGTGTCAAGGATGGCCGCTTTGCGTGTTTTGACGTTTACTTTTTAAGTAATGTTTTAATGAAGATAACGTTTATACTATATACAGACATATAGTAAGCTTATTATTACTTTTTTAATATTTATGTAAATAAAGTACAAGGCGAATTATGTACGTACACCTGACAATTATATATGTTGAATTATGAACATTATCATCATCATCATCATCATCATCATCATCAACAGCCATCTTTTGCCCACTGCTGGACATAGGCCTTCCCTAATTCTCGCCACCACACTCGATCCTCAGCTCTTCGGACCTATCCACTTCCCGCCAACCTCTTTATATCGTCGGCCCATATGAACATTATACACAATTAAAATTTTTATATAATATGTAGAATTTGTGTAGTAATTATAGATGTTAAAAATTTAACTAAAAATAAAGAACAAAAATTATATGAAAAAGCTTCGGTCTGGTTGAATGCAATACGGTTACACCCTCCAACATGCAAACACTGGATCAGTAAACAGTTTATAATAATTATGTTAAAACTGTAAAAAAAAAATGTACCTAATTGTACTACCTGTAAAGTAAATTACACTTGGTAATTAAATTAAAATTAATTATTAACCATCGTATGTGCAGTCAAATACTGTGCCATAGCAAACAGAATTCAACTAACAACAAATTCATATAGCAGGGTAAGCAGAGGGAATATGTAATAATGTAGACATTGTTAACTTTTCAATTAATTTTTGAGACATTGCATTTTGAGTGGAACTTAACTCTGTGCTTTGTCACTGTTTATATTTTTTATAATGGAGAGTCCATTCCAGTCACTGTGCTATAGCGGCTTCGATCATACATAATATGAAATTTCACATAAATTTTTAAACTTTATTACCGCATTTTCATCTCTAATATATATATTATATAGTGTATGTATATTGTATATATATATATATCTATGTATTACAATAGTTTACTCTTATATATGTACGTATATATATATATATATATATATATATATATATATAAGCTGTATTTTGTTACTAGTATATAATTTTTTATTTCTTAAATTGTACTTTGTTTTGCTCGCTACTCACTCATCCACCTCCACTGGTTGACTGGAAGATATCTCTTATCCACCTTTGTACACAAAATTGTCTATATATTGTTTATTATGTATTTTTTTAGTGCAATAAAGAATATTATATATTAATACTTCCATACTCTTAGTGAAAAGTGAAGGTCATTACGCCCCAGCTATTATGCTTCTATTACTCTAATGTATTGTGAAATCATGTTATAATATTGTTTATAAGGATTTGAACGTTTGAACAATAAATATTTTATATAATATAATATTAGTTAAATGGTAGTGAAATGTTGTTTTTGATTGATATCTATCTAAATTTGAATTCCATTCGTAGTATTGTAGTCAATAATAGTTTTTTTTCTCAGATATAATTTGGCAATATCTTGGCACAGCGGGACGGCGCGGCGTCTGACTATACATAAGCAAATAAGTTATTTTTATTTGTTCGCTCTGGTAAACAAAGCACGGGATAGAATTTCACCACTCAACATGTAATATTTTGAATTTAAGCGGAAAGCGGAAAACAGAATGTCTTGACACTAACAAACTCCGCCAATTTTACTATATATGGGATACAGTTCTGGACAGGACAGCAAGCTGTAATTATATAAAAATATACTCATTTTACGGTCATATTCAATATCTTGCTACATTTTTCTATTCTTAAATAATAATAAAACAATTTTTGTATTCATACTGCTAATTAAAGGCTGATTTCAAGCATTCAAGCATTATATTTTGAACGTCAAATAATTTACAGCAATAGTAAATATGTATAGAAAATTAAATTGTGGAAAACAGAGTTTCTTACTCTTAGGTTCCCTCTGTCTACCCTGCTATTTGCGGGATATAAAAAATATATGAAGTATTTTAGAATCACTTGTCTAAGCAGTTTTCGAGCGAGGGCGCGGCGTAGCTCTATCTATAAACGGCGTAACGCAATTGTCCCATTTGTGACAACCTTGCGTTTTATTGTGCCTTTTCACACCCAAATAGGTTGTTTCTAAATTAATTAGTCTTTAAAGGTCATTTGTTTTGTTTGGTTAATGCTACTACTGAGAACGGATTTAGTTATAAAATATAAGTAGGTATATAAAGTGATTTTTTTGGTTTTTGGTTTTTTTTTTATAAAGACAATTTTTATCACTGTTTTCGGAATTATTATATAAAGCTGTATCATTTCCTGTAGAAATACATTATGATCTATTCTCTACTTTCCATTATATAGTTGTCACCCCCGCAGTACTCATGAGAAACAGGAAAATCCTTGAAATGTTATATAAATTAATAAAATACAATGAAGATGCATAGCTAATTGAGAAACTCATAAATTCAAATTATCTTATGACATTTTGATAAAGGTTGATGTCAAAAATATAAAACTTTAAAAAAGTTTTTTGCCAAGCTTGGGTCGGTTTGTCTTTAACCTTTTGACCTATTCGAGGAAAGATTATAAAGTGTATTGCTTTTATTTTAGGGTTTATAAAAAAATTGCCGGACTGTCTGAATACTGTATACGATTAACAATATCTGTGATAGATGGACCTAATCAACAAGATCTATCCATTAATAAAATAAATGTTTACCTGTAGCGGTTAACCAAAGTTGCGCAAATTATTAAAATAAAATTAGCAAATATTTTTTAAGCACTTTGCGCATACGGCACATAATATGAAAATATTTATCGACTTGTTCGTTATTAGCTAATGTAAATATTTTTACCATACACCTTAAAGACCTAAACTAACCTCTTTAAAGTAAAATGTTTGATATAAAAATTACCATGATTATGTGTTGCCAGTGCAAAATTATGGATATCACCGAAAATTTTAATAGATAAACTTGTCCATTCAATATATACAAATAATATAAATTAATTATTGTCAATATGGTCTATGTTGATTTTATATATTTTAAATGTTTTATTTTGCATAGCTAAATAAGGTCAATTTTTTGTCAGTGATAAATAAATATGACGTGTTCTAATGGATGAGAAAATTTAAATTAATTATATATTTTTTGTAAAGCGGTAAATTAATACACTGAGTTATTATATAAGGTAGGTTATGTTCACATAGTTTTATTACTGTTACAGATTATATTAACTTACTTAGTTAGTGCCTTAACTACAAGTGTAAGTACACTTATTTAATTGTAATACTACAATTAATCAAAACGGCAGATCTCTTGTAGAAAGTTATTATTTTAATAAATTACCATATTTTTTTAAATATGTCATCTCATTCTCCAACGTCGTCTTTGATGCCACGTGCAGTTTGTCGTCACGCAGCATTAAATAACAATACGATGGTCATGACACGGTTACGTCTGTTGCGTAGGCGCAGGTCTCATTGTACACCTACCAGCGATAGTTATCTGGCGCTATGGATTATTCATCTTTTATTTTTGTTTAGGATTAAAGGCAATGATGAAAGGATCTTACGACTTCGAGCCGTATGGGCACCGCGTTTGACCGTAAACACTACGGTTTTGAGTTCGATATTCGCTCGTAGAAATAAATTATTTTTAATTCCACATCCTTGGCAATAAAACAAAGCGAATCCTCTAGGTAACCGCTGTTCATACTGCTATTTGCGAGATGTAACGTGAAGCTGCTTTTAGAATATTGAATGAAAAATACTTCCTTTAGTAAGAGATTGGTATCCCACAATGTTTGAAATATTTTTATCTAACTTTAATTATCTCTTTTTAAATTATTTTATATATTTTTGTATTTCGAAAGTCTTCTCACAGTGTGTAATTATAATTAACGAATTTCTAACTTTTGCGAATTTATTATATAAAGTTAAATTTGATATGCATCATTTATATGGCGAAGTATGTTTTGAACGAAGATATGATCGCTCTGGTTACGAACCAAAAACGCGGCGTTGACTTCTACCACTCAAGAGGTAATGTCGCCAGAATTCGGCGGCAAATGGGGAACGAAACTATCTTAATGGGAACAAGTGTCTTAACTCTAAGTGCCCAAGTTCTAAATATCTATAGTTACATTACATTAAATTTATATTGTATAGTGACCTATTAGTTTGAGCAGCACTCTAGGGCGGACATATTTGGTAGGAGATCATGAGTCCTACATAAATAATATTTCTATAAATTTGATATAAAAACATATATACATTTTTTATTATTCACATTACTGTATAAAATGTAAATAAAATGACTGAGAACGTCTTGTAGGTACCTACGTTCGATTCCGTATACGAAATGTTAAACGCGTGGGCTCAACTTTTGGCAATTATACATTACATACATTGTTATACCTACATTGTTATTATACATACATATATATTGTTATAAATATACATGACTCATATCTGGTTTTATTATCAAAATTATGCACTTGTCCAAAAGTCAATTTAGTTGATTTATGAATATTGATCGACAGGTGTTCTTTTGAGGTTGAGCGAATTGTATAATATTTAAATAATCTTAAACTTGCAAATTTGTAATTGTTACTTTTATAATAAATTAAGGAATATTATATAATAATTGGAACGTGATGTTTAGTTCCCTTTTTTTATTTACTTTTACAAATTTTAGTAAATTCACAAAGTAACTAATATTAAAACAAAGACATTTATTTACCAACACATTTAAATGTGGCGTTGGGTTCCGCCCTTGCTCTTGTCGTTCTACACTGCCACTCAGAAATGTCTTGAATGCAGATAGCCGGCGGAGAACACTGTAACATGTGGGACAAAACCTAAAGCTAAATAAAAATGTAATATGAATATTTTATTCTACATTTTATCTATTTATATATTATATAACTTAAAATAGTTTAATGAACAAGAATTTTCCATTGTTATACATGAGCAAAAAAAGAAAAGGTTTTATTTTTCTTATTTTTTTATAATTATTATTTTTTTATTTTATCTTAACTCGCAAGCAATTACAATATATAATAGATGGGATGATACTTGACTTATAAAAACTCTATTGACGTTATGCTTCGTAGATTACAGAACACAATAGTACGTGAAGTAAACCTTGGCTGAAGGAAGCTTGACGTTGTTTTTATGGAGGTTAATGAAATGGGACTGTAAACTTTAAATAACATTTAAATAGAAATCGCTTCCTGGCAACTAGTGGAAGCAGATAGCCTAACAGTGGGATGAGATTTGGGATTTTTGGGAATATATAAAAAAAAATACACTGAGCGCTTCATGTCTGTATTTAGGCGGACAGTGAAGGACGGAGTGTGAAGGAACATCATATCATTAAGGACCCAGTAAGCTGTGAAAGGCTTGACACTTTGGCTCTGCGTAGAGACGTCTCCTCGCTGTGCGTTCTCTATCGCATTTATCATGGTGAGTGTTCTGAAGAACTGTTTCACCTGTTACCTGCCGCCGAATTTTCTAACCGCACAGCACGTCACAAACTTAAATATCATCCACACCATCTGGATGCGTGGCACTCCACTACTGTGCGGTTTCGTAGGAATTTCCTTCCACGCGCCACCGAACTGTGGAATAGCCTACCCGCGGCAGTGTTTCCAGGTCGGTACGATATGGGTACCTTCAAAAAGCGCGTCTATCTCCACCTCAAAGGCCGGCAACGCACCTGTAGCTCCTCTGGTGCTGCACGGGGTCGTGGGTGGCGGTGATCATCATCAGGTGACCCGAACGCTTGTTTGCCTTGTCCTTTTTCCATAAAAAAAAAAAAAGAAGACACTAGATTTTTGCCTATTTTTTTGCTTTCGAAATATGCCATGGCGTTTTGCTAAATAATATCAAAACAACAAAACTAAAAAGTTATGAGATAACAAACATAAAAAAAAAAAAAAAAACAATACAGTCGAATTGATAACCTCCTTTTCTTACAGAAGTCGGTTAAAAAATAGAAAGTATTTGATGCTATTATCAACTATCGAACTATGTACCTAATCCTTGACCTATAGAGATTTGTGATGGGAACCTTTTACCAATTTATTCTTAATCCCGTCAGTTGACCTTGAAGTGTATAGTTTAATTGTCTCTTAATTACGGTCATTATTGTGCTTATAAAGTCACAGAGTGTCGAAATATGGGCATTGAAAATACTTTGGAATGTACACAACTTATTTCAAGTTTTTGGACTTTTATTGTAATTTTACTTAATATTTTACTGAATAAGTTATAAAAATGTAAACAAGTCTCTAATTCTGGCGGGACTTGGAGAAAAAAAACAAAACTACGTATATACGAATACATAAATATAAAAGTGTTTTGATGTTTATTACATACCTTTAATAAAGTAGTAAGTATCGTGGGAATATTGAAATGAAATGAAAGAAATAAAACTCTATAACTTGAAATGAAAATAACCAGTGAATACATTTCTATAGACGTGCACATGATCCATCGATTGCTAGTCGACATGATAAATTGCTTCTTATTAAATAAACACCGGAGTTCAACCAAGTGTTATGTGAATGTGAAACATTTCTTTATGTGATTTGAAATGGTCATTAGTTCGTCAATATTTTTAATTAGATATATGAAAAAATTCTACTGTTTATAATACTTTCTATTTTTTTTTCCAAAAGATACTGATTTTGTATTTGTTTTTATATTTCTTCATTATCGCATGTCTATCACATTTTGCGGATTAGTAATAAAGAAGGTGATGTCTAGAACCGTAAACATATCTAGAAATGTAAATTCCACTTTGTAACACACTATCAAGACAAAAATAGACAAATCTGTGTGTATTTATAATAATAACAGCCATTTTCGTAACAAACAAGAATAGTAAAGGTCATGAATCATGAACGCAATAATTAATTAGTTGCGAAATCAATAACAATGCATGTGGGACAGCGGGTCGCTTTCGTCCTCCCTATCTGTCGATCACGGACAACCGCACCTTTTTAGGCTCAGCAATTCAATGTTTACGCTTTCGAAACTAATAACATAATAAGAAATTTAATCAGGCGTAAATAGCTTAGGAATATTTCTCCTATTTATAGTAGGGTAGGCATAGATAATTCTATGTGAAAACACTTTGTTCTCTGTTTCCCGCCTTAACATTCCGTGTTAAGTGACGAAACTAATACCTAACAATAATTTTAAAATTACTTTTTTATCTATGTAGAGTAAATAGTACCTAATTTTTCACATAATTAGATACTGTTGGAAAAAAGTTTATAGAAAATGATATGGTTATGGTTTTATATTGCCACACATATATTTTATCATTCTCTCCTAATTTCTAAATAATTTAGAAATAATAAAATCAAATTTCAAAAACTAATTTTGACTGCAATTCATTCAGCTTTAACTAATGAAACTATCAACAAACTCCGCTACGTTCTTATACAACTCATGTTGCAACAAAATTAAAGGAATATCTTGTTTGTAGGTAACACGAACGTTGTAATGCAAATAAAAATTCAATTATAGTAATTGGTGTGTCACGTAGAGACGATTACCTATTTTGTTCAATTATATTATTGCATCATTTTATATCATATACTCGTTTAGCAATTACTATTCACATTGTTTACTAAATTATTTTCTTTTAATTTCTCCGTTCTGTTACATTATGTAGAGTATTTAGAAAGGACCTATAGTTTTGTGATAAGTAATTCTTATTTTCTCTATATGTTGATTAATTTTACAAAAGAAAATCAACTTCTAGCAACTTCTAGCAGATTTCAAGAAGTAGGCAGAGCGGGAACCTTATTTCAAATTTCGAGATATTGCGTGGCAAGGAAGGTGGAAGGTTTTATGTACCAGACCTCTTTGGGAAATGAAAATAATTTGATGATAACCATTTCCTCAAGTAACACTACTACTGGGTTGCTCTACTGCGCCTCGTTACATTTATAATTTTTTTGCATATTTTACATGAACGTAAATATTTTTTTGGAAATACGATAAATGCGTGAATATTATTATAATGTATTTGTTACAAGATTTTATTAGCATACATATGTAAATTATAAATCGACACTGGCTACTTAGGTTTTGACTTTGGTTGCCCAATTCGAACACGTATGCAATCGTGTTGCCTAGACTTTAGTACATGTCGACATATAGGTTTAAGAAATTCATTTGACTATAATTTATAGATTGTATATGTGTTGAATTATTTTGTATTTTACAATATAACCGAAGAAGAAAGAAAGAAACAGATTTTTTTTAAATTTAAAAATGTATTTCTGTTACAGGTATTACATTATGAAAATGGCGTTTATCGTATGAGTAAGTGGGAAGATGAATTGCTTCAATGTACCTTTATTTACAAATCTTATAATTGTTTATATAATTAGATTTTTTATATTACTTATATTATTTGAAACCTAGTTCAATGCCTCTAAAACCTTTCTCACGCGATCTACAGGAATGCTCCAACAGTATAAACTAGCAATGCAAATGTTCATTAATTACGAGTATATTGACTTTCAAATCATTACCGTACAGAGAAAGAGCGCTAGAGCTAGATACAACTATTATGCTTGGTATATGTTTAAAACTCTCTGTGAATTGTTGACATAAGGGTCAAATGGGGAATATTTTATTTATTGTTTTATTTTTCAGCTATTACTATTTAAATATTACATATGTATATGATAAATAGTGTAATTTCTAACTTGTTTTTGTTTTTGAGCCCTTTTTTGAGTACTTAGACTGAGATATATTTTTTTTTTTTATGAAAAGAGGACAAGGCAAACGAGCGTTCGGGTCACCTGTTATATTATTATTGATATAGATTACCTAGGTATATATAGGTTACTTCGTATATATTTTTAATTATTCGGGCAGAGATAAATGTATGTAAGTTGCTCGGTTTTCCTGCATTACCTCCATCAAATACGATTACATACTAGAGTATCCAACAAAACACTGCATTTTTAAAAACATTAATTTTAAAATCCTTAAATTGTTAATTATAAAATTAAACCTTATTATAATAACTTTATATTAATTTTCCATACACATTTGTTAACATTATAAATAGATGAACAATTAATCAAATGCACAGCAACATGTAACCGGTACGCCCTTGGTGTTGGTAGCAGGGCGATCGTTCTTCGTACTACAGTCGACCTGTCATGTAGGCTTTAGACACGAAGATAAGAATATACGCTGCCATTCATAATTTGAGATAACCCACTTAGTTAAAACTATTATTGCCGTAAAACGTATTATTTGCAATAGTAAAGAATATATAATATATTGTGTAAGTCTTTGATATGTGTATACTAAATATACTGACATTGTAGCTATACAGGAATGGACAGACCTATGATTTCGCTGAATAGTGAAATGTTTTAGGTTCTTACAAAAACGTTTTAATGCAATACATTTATATTAAATATTATCTGAAGATAGTTTTGATAAAAAAAATCTGGAAAAAGATAAAAAATTATAATGAGACACTTAACAGTTTTTATAACAAATACACAAGCCTGGAATTGAATAAACATAATATTAATTTAAAATTAGTGGTAGAGCAACTTGAGAAAAAGGGCCAATTATACACACTTGATCTACAGTTTCTTAAATTCTAATAAATAAAAATATCTAATTTAACCCATGTTATCTTAAGGTCTATATATGTGTTGTTTATACAAGAAAAATAAATCAGTTACTTGATTTTTCATTTATATGTTATCGTATTAAGAAATATACTTCGAATTTGCTCTAAAATGCTAATAACAGTAAAGATTAGTATAAACGTGCAGTACTTGTCGTTCAGGTACCCAGTTTAGTATTGAAATTTAAACAGGTCGTGCCAGTTATATGCTAATCTCATTAATAGTTTCGTTCCAACGTGAGTTATCGGTGGACAGTCCGTTATTGTGAATTAACGAATCCTCGTTAGGCTTATATATATATGTGTTGTATTTAGAAATAATTCGCTGTATTCGATCTAATGCTAATTATTTTCTTTCACATATATTTTACATTTTTTAATATTTTGTTATAATTATAAAGAAAGTTATAAATATATCGAAAAGCTGACATTATGAGGATCTGCCAGCCAATGCATCTCTAGGATAAAAATATTGCTGAAATAGACGGAATATAGGAAATATGGTGGCTTCATTGTCTGTATGATGCGGCAAATTTATGCTAAAGTGTAAAAAGCTTAAAATTTTATAATTTTTAATTTAAAAATGATTGTCTTTTTCACCTATAATCAGTACCAACTAAAACTTGTAAACAATGAATTCTAACATTATAATAACTAACATTTTGTTTCTTATATTAGATTTCAACACAGATGTTGGTATGTCATATCACATTCGAACCCCAGAGGCCTACGGTTCTAAGAAAGTCAGGCCCAGCCAATGTTATCCCATGAATAATAATGTACGAAAGCGCGTGCCGGAAGTGAAATTATGAACAAACATCTGTACATATATATAAATATACATATCGTAAATATTTTATATATTAATATGCTGGTTACTAAAATATTTACTTAGTTTAGTACCTATCGGTATCTAGGATTTCTTTATTACATAATATTCTTTTGTATAATATCTGCAAATATAATCTAATATTTGTATATATATATATTGCTTTTGAAAGTCTAAAAGAAAGCATTTTTTTCTAACTTAATGCAGCTCTGAGAACATTGCAGTCTTCGAATCTCATATTTAATTTTTCTATAATTACAGACTTTTTGTTTTCTTCACACAGTAATAGATAGCCATGAAGCATTAATTTCATATTACCACGCAATTGATTGACTACAATCGATTTAGTTTAATAATCTTGAAAAAAAAGTTGGCCAACGCGGAAGAGGCAATGTTCTTGTGAGAAAACGGAACCCTGGTTGTCTATTACATTTTACATGTTGCATAATACCGTTCCCAAAGATCTAAAAACAAGTTCTATTGAAT
The DNA here is from genome assembly GCA_000313835.2 of Heliconius melpomene melpomene. NCBI lineage: Eukaryota > Metazoa > Arthropoda > Insecta > Lepidoptera > Nymphalidae > Heliconius > Heliconius melpomene. The sequence goes on from HE672070.1 coordinate 47,846, forward strand.
TACGAATATTTACAACGCGTTTCGCTATAATTTGTGTAATGACGACCAAGTTCTATGCAATTTTTTCGATTGAGAAATAGTTTTGGCGTTGTTGTTGTTTTTTTTTCAAAGTTAAATGACATACTTTAAGGCAAAAATGTTCGTGGGAATTAGGAGACGTTTTTGGTGTGAATTTGTGGTCGATTAATTTGTAAAATATCTATGTGACATCTTGTATGATGATGCAGGTGAGACGTGTGATGGTTGTGAAATAATGTCTTAACTTTTGGGATAATATAAAAAATATTACTATTATGTTATTCTTTCATTTGTTTGGCGGAAGTAAAAATATTACCACTAGAATTATTTGTATTTACTTAGAGACTCATCTTTATCTAGACTAAATATTAAACATATTAATTTAAATTTATATAAATAAATCAGCTTCACACTGTATCCCGCACACAGCACCCGCACAAGGTAGGCAGAGGAAACCTAGAGACACTCTGTTCACCCCTTTCTGCCGAATTCTGAAGGCATTGCGTGTTGAGTGGCAGAACTCAACGCCGCGCTTTAGCTCGTCACCAGAGCAAAGAAATGAAAATATAAATGTAAATCAAGTGAAATATCACTTCCTCGAGTGGGGATCGAACCCACAACCGGCGCGTTACATCATCAACAATTAAATCTATACGGATGTCAAAATATAGTAATTATAAGTATATTCGTATGAAATCACATGAATCACACAACGTTTCACATTTACAAAGAAAACGAAAAACTTCTTGCGAGGTTTCATCTTTTCAAGTACAATTTAGTTACTCTATCAAAAGAGGTAATATTTTAAAACAAATTATTATTTATTTTCATAACAAATCAATATAACATGATTTATGTGGGCCATTCTCCTAGTGTCGATTTAGCTGTAGGCGACGCATGTAGATTGTAGATGATAGTACTATTGCTGTACCGATAGCAGAACAACAACTTTTGTAATATTTGTTTCGACGTTATTTACTTTTAGTTTTCTCCAGTAGATTAGCTTTTGAAATTGGGAGCAACCGTCAACCAATGCATCTCTAAGATGAAATTATTTCTAAAGTAGACGAAAAGAAGAAAAAATAGTGACTTGCTACAAAACTTCGGAAAAATCAGGCAAATGTGCAAAATGTCTTCAATGAGTAAATGTCATTAATAATATAAGAGATCTACTTTTCTGCTAACCGTACTAGCGTTTGATCGTATGGCAATTATTGTGTAGAGATTTTTATCTCACCAGTCCAGCCCGCGGCTAAGATCACATTACCCTGATTCGATTCCGATGGCGTTTTATTGTAATTATCGCAATGAAAGTTATTTATAACTCCAGTTGTGTAACGATTTGTATTTATTTGCTTATGCTTTATGTTATGTGATGTCGGGTACAATCGCCTAGTTTAATTTGTTTTACATTATATTTCCTAAAAAATAAAAATATATTATTAATAATAAAACTTTCGAACTTTCAATTCGATAAAGAAATACAATTATCCAAAAAAAAAATCTAAAGTTATGTAAAATTATTTTAGTTAAAACTAGGTAAACACTGAAATGCACACACTTGTAAGGCTTTTCCCAGGCCAAGAAATTTCATAACACCCAGACATATTATAGCAACGCTTGTAACTTGACTTCCTTCAGCAAAATTTATGGAATAGTAGAAAAATATCTTGATACTTTAGAGTTAAAGTTGACTTTAGTGTAAAAATAAATGTCTTCGCAACTTCACTCACAGGGATATCAGATTCAATGCGCTTCGGTGCTCTGGCTCGCTATCGGTTACACTGTTCTATGCAATTTTACTGTGAATGCCCTTTACTGAGAAAAATATGTTATATATAATACAAGGCTTAATAATTAATAATCGTAGGCATGCTCGTAAAGCTAATAAGGAACAAAAAGTCTTTATTTGTCGCATCTCCTTTAATAGTTGTGTAATATCAATTTAGTTTGCATGAACTTTGTAATCAAAGCCAAAATTTTTAATATGTAAATTTCAACTATTCTTTAAATATGACTTATGTCATAAATATGCATTCTAACTGCATAACTACAAAAGAAGCCGCCGTTGCAGAAAATGATCTCATATGCAATTTGCGTGACTCGAGACATTGTAGCATGCATCAGTTATCACTATAAAAACGTAATAGTCGTTCACTGTCAATTTTAAGATATATTTACATGTTTATTAAATAAAAAAATTAGCTTCACACTGTATCCCGCTTATAGCAGGGTATGCATAGGGAACCTAGTGATAACTTTCTCATTTCACTCCGTTATATATAAATACTAGCGACCCTCTTGCGGCTTCGCCCGCTTTTACTACTGGATCATTCGTATAATGTATGTTTGCAAAGCACTTAAGATAATGTGAAAATTAATTAAACCCTAATGCAACCCGCATTTTCGTAGTTTCAATAAGAATTTTCCAATTGTTTTACACAGCAAGGATTTTTTAGTAGGTACCGTAATTTTAAATCTGTGCTACTAATCTTTTCAAGTACTTATTAAAATATATTTAAATGACTATTTTTAGATAGTTAAATGACTATTTTTAAACGGAAGAAATTATAAACAAAAACCCACCTACTAATAACTACTACAAAAATATGAAACCAAATATATCGCGCTGAAATAATACATTCAACTCGAATTATCCAATATGTGCAAACGCATCTAAATCTTCGTTGCTATAAAGGCGGGCGGATTTTTTTTTTTCGAGTTTGTGGTTAATGCTGAAGAGGGTATTCTGTCCCTGATGAAAAGCAAGCACTACGTGGCTGCCTGTGAGGAAAATTAAATAGAATGCATCGGCATAAGACAGTTTTGATCTACATTAAATGGCCAACGTAACTAATATATATTTATATGCTGAGCGTAAGGCATAAGTGAAACTTGAGTAACATACAGCTGATGTATCAACGGCGGGATGTGTCAACAATTAAATGCGTTTTTCTGTAAAACTATTCGCAATTTCGAAATAGTGTAAAAAGCAAATTTTATCTTCGTTTAACGTAGAAATTTAATAAAGTATTTTAAAGGATAAGGATTAATACCATTATGGAAAAATATGACTCACAATAAAAAATATATTGAAATTATTAATTTTAGACAGAAAAATGATCACTACACGTTATTCTTAAAAGATACGAATATGCCGTCGCGGACTTTTTTGTAGATCTTATTAAGAGGAACAATACTCCAGTACATTTTTTTTCATGTAGTACTTACCATTAAAGCAGCGCATGCGCGAAAGTGTCTCAACGGGTAGGACTTTATACACATTTATCGTATTTATGTTAATTTACATAATAATGTACATATAATAAACTATATATAAACCTTCTATGAAAAATACTCGACCTAATGGTGAAAACCGCATCAAAATCCGTTGGGTGGTTTAGAAGAAGAAGAGTTAGAAACAACAAACAGACACGAAAAGCGACTTTGTTTTATAAGATATAGGATTATATAGGTCATTATTAAGTTTTGTGATTGTCAATTACAAAGCTTACGATAAAATATATTAATTGCACACCTTATATGGTGAGTACCATATAGAGAATATAGAGAAGAATGGTATTACATCATGTTATTGTCATTAGATAATGCTAGGAAGATTTCTTTTTTTAGAAAAACTTATTTTGATAGATATGCAGATAAATATTAAAAAGTCCAAATGAATACATAAAAATTAAATATCATTCAATTTTTTTTTCTACGTTCTGTGAGCGTAAATCTTTATTTCTTTTTTTATTAATAGATATTTGATTTTCGTGATTTTTATGAAACTTTCCATTAAACCCTTAAACGAATCGAATTAAAATCGATAACTATACGATTAATTAATTCGATTGGACTTAATATCTTTTTCTTTTACCTATAATTACATATACACTCAATGTTTAAACAAACCTACAGCCGGTAGTAACAGACAGACACTACACTCTTAGTCTTACGCAACGACACGTCTACGTCTATATCAAATACAAATAATTGGTACCTATTGTCCAAACTATCCAGCCGTTACATGCTTAAATATTATATAAACGAATTTTGTTAGTTTTTTTTATTACAAAGAAAGTGTAATGCTTCGTAGAATTAAATATTTATTTAGTGTGAAATTGAATTTATTAGCGATTGCCATGAGCCTTGTCATAATATTTGTACTAGCTGCCCATAAGATGACGGTGAAAGATTGGGTTAATTATTTTTCTTTCTGTGACGTTCGTCTATAGTTAGAAAACATTTTTTGTATAGCCAAATTCCCAAATGGCAGGATACGTAGAGGGAAACTTGTGTTAGGATATTCCATTCTCCAGTTTCTTCCGAATTTTCGAATTAGGGAAACTTGTGTTAGACGATGACGAATAGTGAAGAAAAAAATAAAAAATATATTATCATCTCTCTGAGAACAGTAACCTGAGGCACCAGCGACCATAACTTATTAGTAGCGACATTAATTTTTAATGGTTAACTTGCCGCGACAATAAATAAGATAACTGCGATTTTAATATACATATGTTTCGTGTCAAAATGCTTAAATTTATCTTCTTGTTACTTTAAAGATGAACTTTCTGATCACCACGAGGTCTGGCATTTTGATTGGAAAACATAAAAAAATATATATCTATGTAATAAAATAACATAATCCCATTAAATTCACATAGGTTTCCTATCGTAACATTCCTAGAAACGATAAACTCAAATGTCTAACAGTCTTTCTGGTAATTTCGGGCCCAACTGAATGCTGAACACGTAAGAATGTATGTATGTATGTATGTATGTACGAGCATTATCACGAAACACTCGATAATGCCGATCGTAGTTTTGTATACGTGACCAGTGTGGAACTACTGTGCGTCACCTTGAAAATGCACGCACTTTCCAAGATAATCTCTATTATTATGTAGTTACTAGATATTCCTTTAGTTATACGTGATTAAATATATATATATACTAGTTTGGTTTTCATATGAAATGATTTAAGCCAGGTAAAGAAGCGAAGGAATTATTGAAAATCTTTATAATTAAGTTAAAGTGTCAGTTTTTTATTTTAAAATATTATTATATAATTCATTGTCTTTTTATTATTTCCTTATTTTAATTATGTATACAAAAGTACTCTTTTTATTAAAATATTATTCAAATAACAATGATTGTTTTGTAGAATAGAATTTATTTACATCTTCTCTATTAGCCCTTCCCACGGCCCTAACTCATGAATTACATAAGGCACTGTGAATCTCTATCTTAACGCCTACACATGAATTTTTGTCACATTAATTATTAATTTCATAGGCGTTCTAAAATCTACCGTTAAATAACAGGGTTTTTATGTATTATATAATTGTTTTTTTTTTCACATAATAGATATATAAAATACTTCCGTGTGAGTGACAGAAATTAAAACAGGAGAGAACTTAGAGAGTATTTCTCGTACAGAAATAAGCGAAAGAGGGATGAAAGTTTTCATGTAATTTTCATTGTGTGCTGAGCGTTGCCGAGAGCTTTGTCTTGTCTTGGTACCAGAGCGAGGAAAATGAAACTAATTCAATTACCCTAGACGGAATCCAACCCACAATAGTCGCGCTTACATTTGCTCGCTAAACCACTGAGCAACAACCGTCTATTAAAATTCAAGTTTAAATAACTGCTGTTCTCTAATTCTTTCGCGACACAATCACGAGCGTGCGAAGTACCGCCGGTCGCACGACCGTCAACTCTATTGTTTGGCTGATTTAATTACTGGTGCCGAGTTCACGCCAATAATGGACTATTTTTTAATTAACTTTTACCATCTGGTATAGTGGTTTTGTTGTTTACTTATATTTAGTTATAGCGGGCTCAATTTTAGGGAGTTTAGTTTTAGGGAGTTTTCTATATGGTTGATTGATTCATTTTCTAGGGTCTCGTACCAAAGGGGTAAAAAGGTACCCTATTACTAAGACTTCTCTGTCTGTTTGTCATCAGGCTGAATCTCAGGAACTGTGACAGTAAGGTAGTTGAAATTTTCCCAGACGATGTATTTCTGTTGCCACTAAAACAACACGAAATAAATACTAACAAATAAAATAAATATTTAAAAATCAGGAACGTTGTGTCTTGATCCTATGTTTTCTCCGTTAACCCCCACAGTACTATAACGATATACAGAATCGACAAAAAAAATTACATTATTGTTGTTAAAATATATCTACGTACATAAGTAAATTCCACTTGGAAATTAATAATTGAGTAAAAATTTACTATTTCTAAATGCCTTCGTATAATTTAACATAACTAAATAAATATTACAATTTTTATAACTTAAACAGAAGAAATACCAAAAAGTGAATTTCTTCACGCAGCACATTCACATGGCGCGTTGAGAATAGCTAATTGTTATATTACCATTTATGTATGAACAGGGTTTTGAACTCTTGACACCATACATAAATATTGTGTAATCGAATTTAAATGGTCCAATACGGCGTAGTGGGATGACTTATCAATGTAAACGCCAACAGTTGTTGGTTCATTCCCAGCCGGGGGGAAAACTGTATTAAAAATATTTTAATTTTGTCTTCAAATTGTAGAAACACAAGATATTTCATGATTACTGGCGTAGCTGAACGCCGCGTTTTATTTCGAGCGGTTCCTGTGGAAAATGAAGAACTAAGTGTCTCATTCATTTGTCTGTCGTACTTACTTTGCTAAGACATAAAAAATTCACCCATGTCCACGCATAGCAAGGTAGGCAGAGGCTAATGTTAGGATATATCATTCAGTGGGGATCGAATCCACAATTATCGCTCGCTACAGTCGCTGTTCCACTGCGCCACAACGGTCTTGTCTAAGATATAGCTTATAAGTCTCTCTGTCCTTTTATTTAAGTAACATGGCGCTAGTAAAGCTGCTATTGTCCTTTGTTGTCTGTGGATATTTAAATAAAATTAAATATAAAGTTTCTCATGCATTTTAGGTGATTCATCTGTCTTCACTATCTGTCATAGCTGTAATATATAGTTATTTACTTTAGAATTGCAAAATTTTATTATTTTACGCTGATTGGTTACGTAAATAGAATATATAAAAACCTAAGGTGATGTCGTTATAGGGTATATTAGAAAGTGGGTAGGTAGGTAGGTAGGTAGGTAGGTAGGTACTATAAATATTATTAAATCGTATTTATCTTTATTAATTAATAACTTACATTAGTTTACAAGGTGAAAGTTGAAATATTAATTAATTATTACGTTATGATTAAAATGTTATATTTGTGTTTAAATTAGTAATAAACCTTTTATAATGAAAGATAAAAATATATAGCAAGAAATGCTAAAACAAAAAAATGGTCCGTTCTCCGCTCTCTGTCCAAATTTGAGACGGAATTCAATGCTGCGCTTTGTCACCGTGGTTTTTTTAAAAATAAACTCCTAATACTGAGTAGATATATAGGGATAACTTAATGAAATAGAGCCATATTATCCGAATTTTCTTTATTAATATTTGCAATATATCGTAATGAAATAGAAAACGTCACTTTAAACAAAAAAAAATAAGTATTAAATTTTTTTTTTAATAATAAAAATAATAAGTATGTAATATTATAATTAAGTTGCAATTATATTATCACCAAGGACTAAGGACTAAGGATAAGGACATCCTCACGGCCTATATCCTTTTATATCCTTTTATTTTTAACTAATGTAATATGTATATACATAATTTTGTTTTTTTTTATTTATAAATTTTGGTAGTATGGTGGTAGAATCATTTTTAATTGTTTGTAAAATTAAGTGTAGGATATTAGGTTTTAGAATACCTGCTTTTAGTTATAATCATGTTGAGCTAGCCTGTAAGTGTGATGTACAATGTAAAACATTTTTAAACCTTTGTAACTTTTTTTAAAATTTTTGTATATTTTTGTATATTATTTTACGTTGGTTTGCCTAATAAATAAATAAAAATCCTTCTTACATGTTTGGCTATGACAGAAATCATGTTGTTAAATAACCAGAACATGTTTATATATTTATGGCTATTTCAAACCTATATCCCCTGAATAGAGAGCTTTTACTCTAAAGCCACAACGCAAATAAGGTGGTTCTATCTTTCACGTAACAAGTATCGCCTATTAAAGAATTGTTTTGCATCTGTTAATTTCAACACATTTAGCTTATGTATTTAATGTTACGTAGAAATATCGTTACTTAAGATAGAATTAGTTTAGGTAAGATTTTCTTACGTTTCTTATCTTAGTTGGCGAACTTTACCCTACCTTTTGTATACTAGAGAGCGTAGAAATTAAAATAATAATTTAAATTAAAATAATTCATAATTGTTTCTCCGAGTGGAAATTGAATCCACAAACGTCGCATTTACAATCAGATGTTCTAACTGTTGCACCATCGCAGACATCTATGCCTATAAAAGAATTTTGTAATTTAATGACTATTTATCGTCAGTTTTCTCCATTTTTATAGCTTCTTAATACTACCACACTAGAATAACATAATGTCTTCAGTTAATTGTGAAGCATTTATTTTGACATTTAAAAGAGGAAATAGACACAATGGCGTTAACTCAAATGGAAATGCTAAGAGACAGTTAGAGCTGTCATAATGCTCAGAAAGTGTATCGATGCTCTGGTCATGGTTCGTATTGTAGCTTAATAGAAGTATGGAGAATGTTTTTAAGGTAGTATAGTAAAGGCCGTCGTGGTGCATTTGGTCGGTGTCTGACGGTAAAAACGATGGTTGTATGTTCGATTCGCATTGGAGGAAATGATTGTATTTTTAATTATTTTCAGGTAGAGAAGGTACGGCGTTCATTTCCGCCGCGAAAATTTACTATAAAACGTTAATTACTATATAAGTATAGCAAATTTATAAATAGACTTATACTAATAATATAATATGTATGTCTACATACATTTAAAATATTGTTTACCATTTATTTATTTAATGATTACTCAAATAATTTGAAAGATTAGCCAAATTTATAAAAAAACGAGAGCACCAGTAAAAAAAATATTAAAAAATGCATTACGCAATCCAAGTCAAATAAAACAAAACACTTTAGTTATGCTTAGCAAGTATGAAAAAATACGAAGGTTACCAATAACAATTTCATAGAGGTATTTAGCTGTAAGTGGGACGTACTGGTACATATGTGTCTTCAAAGGAAAACGGCCCACAAACCTCAACTTGCATACAAATGTGCTCTACAATGCATTGCGTAAGCCTTTAGTACTTAAAAGTCTCGGAAAACAATAACTTACTGGAGTTTGGGTAATATTCTAAGACATGTTAATAATAATTAAAATATTTGTGAATAGATTGACCTGAATCGTCATTTTCAAAAGCTAGACTTGTTGTAATTTTTTTTTATTTTAAGTAATTTTATTTTATTTTATTTTAAATAATAGTGTATGATACATACACTATGTACTATATATGATACAAGAAATATTGAAGAGTTGATGTCACGGTAAGGTTCAAAGTAGGTGGAATGGTGTAAAAATATTGTATGATTATAAGGAAAGCCAATTAATATAATTTACATGTTAATTCTTACATGTACTAAATAAAATTTTGAATCGAAGAAATATAAAAGGTTCATACAAATTAAATGTCAATAGCATATCTTTCTTTTCACTCACCTAGCCATAGCCTATTCTGTAAAACGAAACATCTTGTCACGCTATTAATAGAAGCTATGAGCGTGACACACAAAAAACCTAACGCTTAATTCTATAACGTACTTGACCTTTCCCAACATCTGCAATTTGAGACCGTTAGTCCATCCGTTATAGACTTATGGGCAAGCTGCATGGCGATCAATTAAAATGAGAGGAATTTTAAAATAGCGAAGTCGACGTGTGCCTGTTCTACACCTGTAAAATTATTGAATTATTTATTGAATGCTTGTAATTATGACTTATATTATTGGACTTGAAAAAAATACGTTAAAAGAAGAGAGAAGGCGTGTTTAATATTAATTGATAAATAAGTATTTTTCTTTCCTAAGTGTGGAATAACATTTTAAAAATTAATAATAGTTGTTTATCGATCTTAAATATTGATGATGGAACAAATATTTGGTTTTTAGGTAAATGTCGGAAAAAATCTAACTTTCGCCGATAAAGAATAGTTTTGCTTATTACACTATTCTAGTTTTAACTTTGAAATCCTTCTTACATAATTTCTCGAACATTTTAAAATATTAACATTTTGTTTTTACAAGTGGTAATTGATACATTGCGGTAAATTAAATATTATAAAAATATAAATGATAAAATATCTATCTACTTTAACTTTCTTATAAAAATAAATAATATCAAGAACAAGTATGACTGTTACTTACTGCTACAATATTTTTAAAATATAGCAAAATTATAAGTTACCTGAAAACAGCTATACGACATATTACTTAAGTTAAATTGTTAACATAAACGAGATATTTATCTTTAAAGTTCATAAAAGTTAACATAAAACTTTCTCAAGCTACACCCTACAAGTAGGCATGTCTCACCGGAAGTTAAGTCCCATTAAATTTGTAAATGAATTATAAACGACGATTACATGATTATCGTTAACGGATTACGCAATGCTACGAATTACAATGTCGGTACATCAACTGGTATGTATGTAAAGCACCTGCTTTACCATTTTTCATTGAAAATGGATGGAATTTGAACCATTTTGAACCAGTTTTGAACCTTCTGATACATATGGTGTTGAAAAATTTAAGATATTTTTTTCAGATAGGCAATTAGGGAGTACTTAAATATATTTTTGTTTCTTAAAAAATAATACGAAATTCTTATTGTATTACTAAACAAAAAATTAACATTATTTGGTGTATTACTATTAACTTTTGTTGTACTTAGACTATAGTTAGTTTTATAATTCGCTCAATTGCCGAGCTTATATAGGAGCTTACATAGTATTGTGTGACAGAAGCGTTTTGACGTAGATATTCCTATTTAACATACACAATTACAAGGAAAAGGAAAATTAATTAATACATTCCAATGGAACACCTGATCGTTTTAATATGTAACAGACATTACTTGCCTTTTAAGTAAATCAAAGTCATAGTTCCAATCAGTATGCAAAAGGCATGATTTCATTGTAATATGTAGTTTACATTTTATGTACATAATATGTGTGTCATTTTTATATATCGCTCCTTTGGTGAAACAATGACGTATATGCACTTTTTAAAATGTTGCAGGAGACGTAATCCTAGTTTCCACAAGTCATTATTTGTTTTTTTTTTAATATATTTTTTAGAAAAAATCCCTTTAGGTCACATCTTGATTGTATTTTTTTAAATATAACATTTCAATAACATTTTATTTAGATACAGTTGAAAGCTAAAAAAAAGTTCAATCACACGCTATTTTCGACATTATGATATATATGACTTAATCTACATAGTGTGTATACTTATTATTCTTACATATTTATATTTTTATGTTATATTAAAATTTAATTTAATGGAAATTTTTACCCATCTTCACGTTTTCAGTAAAGTTGTATATGAGTTGAAGTTATTTAAAATGGTCTAAATCTAAACATTTAAACATCAGGATTAGAATTTTTAAAAGAAAATATATCTATATATATAAAATCGAAAGGTCACTCACTCATCACGAAATCTCAGAAACTACAAGTGCTAGGAATCTCAAATTTTGCATAGGAGTTACTTATAGGACGTAGGTGCTCGCTAAGACGGGAATTTGCAATATTCGACTTCTAAGGTGTTGTTTTTGGGATCGAAACTTTGTATGAAACTTCGTTACTACAAATGCTAGGGGTCTCAAAATTTGCATAGACGTCATTACGACGTAGCCATGGAGACAGAAATTAATAATAACATAGTTCACGCGGGTGAAACCGCGAGCGGGCCGCTAGTTGTCTATATAGATTGCAATAAGTGCATACAATCTATATTAACACCTACATATCTACTCTAACAACTAATGTGAAAGGCAACCATTACATCACTATTATGTATCGATAATTCTGTCAACACAAACGAAATAATTATTGCTCGATAATCGATTTTGTATTCGATAAGTGAAAATCCATTGATCTCATTCGTTACATAATAATATAGGAGAAGTCGTGTGAATGTGGACTTGGCGAGTAATCTTCAAAGTTCGTTACATAGCCAAGGTGTGGCGTGCTCTAGTTTGGTAATTAACGATTATTCGTTGTGGATGTACACTTATAATTTAATGAGAATTACTTTTGCTAAGTATTTAAAAGGTCCTTCAAAGTTTTTTTGTTGAATACAATGTTAATAAAAACTTTTTTATTAAAAGACTTAACGGACAATAATGAAAACAAAATCTATAACAAACTGAGAACCTCCTTCGGTTTTCTTGTCGGTTAAAAATAAATAATAACGCTATTGTATATACTTTTCTATTATATTTAGTTATCTTAAAGTTTTAATGCATTTTCTATGTCTGTGGTTTCTATGTATTTTCTTCGTCTTCTTATGATTAAAGCCACCATGAGGAAGTAAGGAAGTAGGAAGAAAATATTTATAAAACATGAGAAACTCCGTCGAAATAGCTAAATAAATTCCTAAATGAATAAATGAATATGCTACATTGGTATCAAACACTAGGTCCATACTTGCGCGTACCTGTATGTCGCGTGCCAACAATACTTTTATTCGAATTTTATTGGACTTTCTAATTGTTAGTCGCGTTACCATACAACCTTAATTCTGTTCACGCTCGATATGAGAACAATTTAGTGTAATGTTACATGAGCATTGAAAAATTTATATGGATTGGCGGTTAAAAGTCAAAGAACCTGTACATATATTTTTTAGCTTCATGTTTCATGTCCAGCACATACAGGGTAGAAAGAGGGTACCTGGGAACCTAGTGTTAAGATAGTTTCGTCTAACTCTGAAATTCGTGCTATTAGCTTATAAATCATATTTTTATATTCAATTAGTTACAGTTTGTATTTCTGTATAACTCGTTATAAACAAATTTTTGTAGGAAGGCATAAAATAAATACTATTTGCCTATTATTTCTAAATAGAAGCAGACTAAGATAACGTGGAATTTGAAAAAAAAATTGGAAGCTTATACAAATGTATGAGCCACGCATTTTGCACTAGCAGTTTTAGCAAAAACTGCGATTACCATCCTAATACTTCAAGTGTTCCAGATTTAAGAATGTTTTAACATTTATATTAGTCATTTGTATAACAAAATTCAACATATTTACACTAAATACGGCAATATCATGTTATATTATACAATTCTCTGAAGTATTGCATTTCAGAGACAACCAGGGCATAACTGACATAAACACCGGTCAAGCGCGAACCTACTCTGAACCAATCTCATTTCCGATTTCGTAATTTCTTTTGAAAAATATATATTAACAGTTATTAAGATTCTGTGCGTGTTCTAAATTTGAAACCTTTGTTAAATTAATATACTTCTATTTTTTATTATACTGTAACAATAATAGTAGCTACAATAATAGTTTACGTTCAAGTTAACGTTCAAGCTTAACCGGTGGTTAATATTTATATTAAACATATCGTATCTCACAACGTTGGCTATAAAACACAAATATCTATTTTTTCCCGTTATCCTAGGAATTTTGGGAATCTTCTTTTAGTACTATCCTTTACTTCCCAAGGAACCACTATTTTAAATTCCAGTAGTTCCATAGTACGTTATCTATCAGTCGGTTTCTCATCATCAGTCATGAGATCAGTATCAGCCTCAGAAACAAAACAGTTTTATATCTATATATATTTTTGGTCAGTCAATGTGCGGTGTTAGGTTTCGCTCATCAACCAGAAATGTTATGGAAACTTTTAAATAGGATCGTACTACCGTACTCTCAATTTGTATATGAAACAGCAATAAAAATATTTTAATAACAAAATATTTTTAATTAAAATTAATGTGAACAGTATTTAAAGTAGTAGTTAAAGTAATGAAATCATAGTTATAAATATAATATGTAGACTCATATTGTAGAATTATAATGACACTTATTGCAATGTAATAAGGTCTATAACTATAAAATTATTAAATATTATATTAAAATTCATATCGCGTCTTTTGTAGTTTCATATTAGCAGTAGCATTCAGAAGGTATAGGCAGTGTTTTAATGTTCACTTGCGAAACATTAAAACACTGCCTTATTGTCATTTCGGTAAGCCTATTTATAAAATATTTGTAAATATAAAAATATGAATTAGGCCATTATTTCGGAAATGGAATCTCTTAATACTAGGTTCCCTTTGCCTACGCTTTGCGTGAAACAGCGTGAAGGTGTTTTTATTTGTTTATTTTTTAAATTTAGAACGTTATTGGGTAAGGCACCTCGGTATGTATCAAATCGTCTAAATACCCTTATTAGAATATGAACATACCCTACGGTAATATATGAATTAAATGAATATTCCATATGATGGAATCCCAAGGCTCACAACTTCGTGCTGATCTATTAGAATGTAAATAATTATTGATTCTTCTAGGATGACTTTTTGTCATGTAGGTGACCTTTGATGGACCATTAAACTAATATTGCATTCCTAAAATATAATGATTTTAATGAAAATTTATCATTTAATAGCCAAGTGGCGTGGTTCCATCTTCCATTTATGTTTTGTCTAAACTAACTGATATTCCAAAAAAACTTGCTAAAAATCTTATCTATAGCAAAATATTAGATATTTTTATTTAGTTTAGTTTAATACGGTTGGAAAAATTGTACTGAGTTGTAAAAAGTGAAGGGAATATTATACACACCTACGTAAGTGATATAAGGTAAAAAACTACACTAATCTGTGGTCTCGTGCAATTGAAAGCTGTCATCAGGCTTGTGGCAAAAGTCTCCACTCGTACGCGATTATTTGCATCCTGATATTATAAACCATTACTCATTTGCTTTCTATACACTTTAAATTGCAAAATCTGCTCTAAGTTCTATATGTTAAGATATAACTCAGTATGTTATAGATTCAATACACGAGCAAATTTTAAAATACTGACAAAACAACTCTATTTCTGTTATTATAAGGTTTAATTTTCTTCAATCGATTGCATAAAGCACAATATCTGGAAGTACAGCGGATGCAGTACAGTCTGCCACGCTTTCCTGTCTTTGAAGCACCCGGTGTTTTTTGTTCGAGCTGTACTAGACACACTAACGTTAGAATAGTTTATGATCGCTCCAATAAGTATGACAGGAATATGTCCATATAAGAATGACAATTATATAAAAAGGTTTCCGTTTCCAAGACGGAACGTTTTGTTGACTATTTAGCTTTAAAAAAAAATTTTATTTTTTTCATTTTATTTTAGATTCACGCTATATTCTGCTTACAGTAAGATAAACAGAGGTAACCTAGTGTTAAGACACTCCGTTCCCTTTTTTCCTTTTTGCCGATGGTTTTAATGTATTATTCTATATCTACAGCGGTTACAAAACAATTTCAGAGTAATAATAATCGTCGCGAGTTAAATATTGATACGGTTAAAGGAAGTTATAATAATCGACATATTAATTCCGATGATAATGTGAATTAAATATTCGTATTTTTTACTAATGTTTTAATTAATTTGTTACATGTACTTACATTTTTTTAAATCATAGAAATATGTAATAATTTACGTAAATATCTTTGTTGCAGGCGCAAAGAATGGAGTGTGGAGCCACAGACTTTGGCAGAAAGCGTGGTGACCAGGTAAGAATTGATAATATTCATATATACTAAGTACTAATACAACTAAGTCAACTATGGTTGATATAATTATTGGTATTTATTATTTATTAGTTTTAATTAACAATACATGTGTCTAATGTATATGTCTAATGTATATGTATATGTCTAATGTATATGTATATGTCTAATGTATATGTATGTGTCTAATGTATATGATTTTTTCTATGTTGTGACATTAGTGGATTAGCCCAACATTTCAAGGCTGATCGAATCATTGTTATTGTTCAGTGACAGCCATTATTTGCATATCTTGATGAAATGGTCAGCTATTATTAGAACTTGTTTCACCTTGTATTCATTCAATCATAGTATTCAATCGTGTTATTATTTTAACTATGTTTATTGCAATAATATCTTAAAATTAATTATAATAAAATCATTTTTAAACTGTTAGGTGTTGGTAGTAAAATACATTAAAATTTTCATTAATGCTCATCATTCGAGCGGAATTTTATGATCTGTTGATACGAGTGTGTGTGCAAAGTATTTGTGAAATTATAGATTTGGTTTACATATTTAAATATTTTATGCTTCTGGCTCTATTATAGATTAGTTTTTAATTTATGGGATATATTATAATTAATTAAACTGTAATTTTTAAAAAAATAACAAGAGTTCTAAATTATACTTTCTTTTAAATTTTATCTCGAACAGTAATATTTAACTTTAACTAAAGTTCCGATAAATGTCAGCAGCCTTTGACATTTAGATGACAATGCTCTTTCACTTTCCCGCCTTTAGACAGCTGTCAAATTATGCAATCGAATAATTGATTGTGGACACCTGCCACCGTAAGGTGTATGGTACAAGAACATACCTAGCAGATGTTGTTCTATTTATACGAATACGAGATCTTTATCAATTAATAGAAATAAACGAATTGTAACATAGCATATAATAGGTATTTGCAGTTCGTTTAGTAACCTACTAATTCAGGTATAAAATTATAGCCTGTGACTAAAAATATAAAAACTTTTTAGTAGATATACATTGTATATAAATAAGTGCGGACAAGTGCGAGTCGGGCTCGCCCACCGACGGTTCTGTACAAACATTGGAGGTCTCGAGCTTTTTCCGAAATTTAAGCTTAGCTTAGCCAGAGCCCTTTCATTTCATACCTCATTTGAACTAGCGATTCAGAGTTTTCAGATTTTTTCCTGAACTGGTACTGCCTTTAGATGCTAGCTGCCAAATTTCATAATTCTAGGTCAACCGAAAGATTAATTTTGATTCCTTTAAAATGTCGAAATATTCGTTTTTTTTTGCAATATAAACGGCCATATCTTTTTTTTTTAAGTAATGAAATGAAATGTGGAAATATGATTTTTTCAGAAAATCATGGGACCGTAGATCGGAGTATACGGTATGAATTAAAGTAAAAAAAAACTGATATCGTTTCTACGAATTTCGGCTTAGCCGGATGAACCAAAAAGACCAACATGTCTATCAATTGCTATCAAAATATCGAACAGCCAAGTCGATTTCATTCGATTGTAGAATCGAGCGGTTTGTGTAACGGTTCCGCTCTACGCACGACTTCGATATATTAACTAGAGAAAATATGTAGTTATTTTGTTATTTAAAACTGATTTTCAAAATGTGAAACTATTTTTGCATTATCTTTTGAAAGTAGACACTTGTATTGTTATTTATATTCGTGAACAAAAATATTATTATATGAAATTTATTTTGTGTTTTTACGATGCTATTAGATCAAATTAAGAAAGACATACAGGTTACAGAGTGAGCGAAGAAGTAGAAGTAGGTAGAGGAGGATGTACATAAAATGTATTAAATCTTATCCACCTCAAATTGATGATGTAATATATACTAAAAGAATTGTAGATGAATAAAAAAAACATGATATTCATCGTATATTTACTTATTTTACAATATTTTTCCAAATTTTATTATATGATATAAGAAAGGTAATTTCTTATATTTTCTACAGAGAATTTGTATACACGAGTGAAATGTGATTATGATAGTGCGAAGGCTCTATTCTCACGACGATGCGACGGCGACGTATGAAACATGTTCCGTTTATAACTAAGGTTAAGTGCACAATGCTTTTAAATCACATTAGTTATGGGGTAAGAAATATTCATTTCTTAGCTTTATGTAATTATAATATTAATGCTTCATTAAAAAAATGAATTAGTAATAAATAATAAAAAACGTATTGATACTGTTGTAAATTTATCTAAAAACAATAAATACTCAAATATTTTTTGCCGTCATCTTGAAATTTTCCTCATATTTAGTAGGCACGGTTTTCACGTTACAAGAATCTTTATTTAAAAAAAACCACGATAAAAGCATTAGGTATATAAAATATTTGTGTAGTATTTAGTATTAAAAGATTCATTTTCCCAGACAATGCCAGGTCAAACCGCTAGTTAGTCTTCCAGTACGATTCTCACAACAATAATAAACAATGGAAGATAGACTTTATGAAATTATATCGTATTTTGCAAGCTGTCAGCCATAAGCTCGGTGTGGCAGCTCAATACAGTTACTTTAGCTGTCTTCGGATATTCTATTTGCTGGAACAATGTTAGTAATTTTCATTTCAATTTGAAATAATGTAATAGAAATGTTAATTTTTAAAATAAAATTGTGTTTATTATAATTGTGAAGCTTTTATGATTGTTAACGTATGTATCTATATCTATTATTTTTTTGTAATCTATCGATTTTTGCCAAAAAGACACTGAAAACCTTGTTAAAAGTCACTTCTATGTCGTTAAATATAATTGTTTATTTAAGTTTTATCTAATTTGAAAAGAGAAACAACAATATTCTCCCTGATGAGATTTGAATAACATCTAGTGCAGACAATTTAGTAAATAGTGCCTTTTTATTTAAGTACGCTACGATGATTAAAAGTCGATAATAGTAATAAACATATAAAATTATATTAAAAAAATAAAAATTTATATATTACTTATTATATTAAAAAAAACTTCAGCATTCTTATGGTTTCCGTATGCACATAACAATTTAAAAGCTTACGACTAATAAAAATAAATGAGGAAAACTGAAATTTATTATTTACCATTAAAATTTGTTGGCCCACATATGAACTTGTCCCATTAAGCGGTAATTTGACGTCACACAACCATCGATCAGAGCGGACCGGGATCGATAACCGGTTACGAGTTGCAACGGTACTGTATTAAGGGGAAGAATATTATGCTAAAAAAAGGATATTTCTCTTAATATATATACATAGTAAAATAATTACTAAAAAGCCGAAATATTTGAGAAATAGTTGCTGTTCTAGAACTATTCATTAAGTAAAATATATTTATTTATTTTATTGACATAAAATAATAATATTGACTATATAATAATTAAATTAAAGTAAATGAATGAATGAAATATATACAATATAAAAAATATCATATAAAAATTATCTAAGACTTAAAATGATACAAACATAATATTTTGATTATAATATATTTACAAGAAAAAGTTAACGAAACAGTATATAACTACTTGAACTCATTTACCATAAATCGTCAAAATTCGTCAGCCCACTTTCGAACCAGTCCCATCGAGTCCAAGCTGACGTCACAGTCATCAATCACAATAAATTTATCGTCAAGTGTTCAACAAAAAAACCTAAAAGCACTGTAAAAAGAAATGTATTTTAGCGAGTATTTTGTAAAAAGTGCATCAAATAATGAGATTTGAATAAGCGTAAATACCAATAAGTAAGAATTAAACAACTTTTGTTTCTTTGAATTAGAACAGTTGAGTTAAGAGGAAAATGATGAAAAATATAAAAAAAAAATACTGTCAACTAGCCCAATCGTAACGCTACCTACAAAAGATTAGAACAAAATATATCCTATATTATACAATATATCAGGCAGTTCAGATTTATATACGTTTGCAAAAAATATTTTCTTATCCATATAGTGTGGAATAACACAAAAAAAAATAGGAAAAACCTACCACACTCCTTAAGACAAACTAGTCCTTAAGACGTGGAAAATGTATTGCTATATATTTGACTTCTGTTCAGAACAAGTTGCAGGTCGTTTGTAGAACATTTAAATGAGTTAAAAACATAAATCTTGTACCTAGAATCATTTAAGTGTGAACTGAGAAGTTTATTTATTTAATAAATTAATTTTTAACAAAAAGAAAAACCGACTTCTAACAACGAACTAAAAAGTGAAAAATAATTATATAAAGATTTTGTAATTTTCAAGTCGGTGCCAAGTAAAACAAACAGGCTTAGTAATTAGATATTGTAGTAAGGGTGTTGTAGCATTAGTTTGACACCGACTTCAAAATTACAAAATCTTTATATAATTATTTTTCACTTTTTAGTTCGTTGTTAGAAGTCGGTTTTTCTTTTTGTTAAAAATTAATTTATTTTACGATTTTTAGTGATGGGTAGATCTTAAAATGATGCTTCTTGAACGAGTGGTGATGGTGGTGGTAGTGGTTGTCAACGAGTGGTTGTGATTATTCTATGTAAAACATCATTTAATTAGCTATTATTTTTGTGCAAAGTTACATTTTGGTATATTGACAAGAACATACATAAAAAGTATTCGGGTGAATTCGAAACCTCTCTTTTTTGAAGTTGGTTGAAAATGAGAACATTCTCTTTTTTGAGATTGGTTGAAAAGAAATGCAACGATCAGGAATCTCACCTCTGACATCAATTTAAAAAGTTTTTGCTTGTAACTATTATAATATAATCAATTTTTTACCAAAAAAAACAAACTT